>PVLA01009022.1:0-80815 GCA_004027455.1 Hydrochoerus hydrochaeris
TAAGAGATCTTTCCTTTCATGATCACACATTGCAAACTTGTCTTCAAGTTTTGATAGTCTATCCTTAGTTTCTTTTAAGGAGTTTTGCCAGCTTTCAATGGAGTTTTTAATTTCCTGGTAGTCTCTTTGAATCTGCTTCATGTATTCTATATTTTCTTTATATTCTTTATCGAATGTTTCTCTCCTTTTTTGTGTTCCTTCCTTCTTCCATCTGTATCATCCTGAGAGATGCTTCCTGAGAGCATTTCTTTTATTACTTTACTCATATCTTGCTTTACCTGATTTAATATTTCACTTTTGAGCTCATCTACAAGGTCCTGAAGATATCTCTTAATGTCCATTGAAGCCATGTCTGCTGTTGTGTGTTTGCCGCCCTCAGTCTCCCTTGTTTTTCCTTCTCTTGGATCAGTGCTCTCAAGGTTCTGGGCTGGCGGCCTCCTCCTGCCTCTCTCTCCTGTCATGGCCCTGGCTTCCTCCATACAGGTGTACAGTGCAGGTCCCAGCCCCTTCCCTGTTGGCCACGTTTCCTCCAAAGTACGCTGGCAAGGGAACTCTGCCCTCTCCTGCCTGCTCTTGTCACTGAGGTGTAAGCAGTGGCTGTGTTTGCCTGACCCTCCGCACCGGGCCAGCCTAACTTCAGGTGCCTTCACCTGGTTAGTGCTTGCTGGGTGCAGGGAATCGATTTGGCATGGCTCATTGGGTCCTGGCCAGGGGTGCAGCCCAGTCCAAGCAAATCCCACGAATCTGCTCTTGCGAGGGAGGAACCAACTGAAGTCACTGTCACTCCCAGTTCAGGCTCCTCCTGCCTGATTCCAACATGTCACCCATTTGGTCGCACCCTTCCCATGGTGGGGGGGTCTCATTCCCAGCCCTGACTGTGGATCAGTGAAGGTCGCTTCACCGGCTCTGCTCTCTGTTGGGCTCACCAACCCCCGACTTCAGCGCTGCTGTGCTTACTGTGAGTGGCAGTGGGAATGAGTTTGGGCGGCTCTGCTGTGGCGCGGATTCAGGCCTTTGCAAACTTGGCAGGTCACTGTGAACAAAAATGCTATGTCCCTTAATTTTTAGCTGTTTCAGTTGTGTTCCCAAAGTATTTGACAAGCTTTTTTACATTTTAATTTCTTCCTGTGTCAAGAGGATCCATCTCCCTCTGTCTGGGTCTCTCCAGGGTGTTTTATTCTAGCAAATGAGTTGTTTCTCCCAGGAAGCTTTGTATTTTATTGCGCGCTGATCGGCCATCATGTCTTCTCCTCCTCAAACTCTTTAATAAAATTGAAAGGGAAGCAATTCCTCCCTAACTCATTCCTGGAGATAAGTATTACTCTTATACCAAAACTGGAGAAAGACTCAACCAAAAAAGAGAACTACAGACCAATCTCCCTAATGAACACAGATGCAAAAATCCTCAGTAAAATACTAGCAAACAGAATGGAGTAAATCAGCAAGAAGATTATACACCATGGCCAAGTGAAATTCATCCCAGGAACACAGGGAAGGTTCAACATATGCAATCAATAAATGTAATAAACCATATCAACCGAACCAAAAATAAATATCACATGATCATCTCAATAGATGCAGAAAAATCTCTTAATAAAGTCCAAAACTCATTCATGATTAAAAAAAAAAAACCTAGAGAAAATCAGAATAGATGGTCTCTACCTCAATCTGATAAAAGCCATCTATGACAAACCAATATCCTATATGGACAAAAACTGAAAGATTTCACTCTAAAATCAGGAACAAGAAAAAGATAACCAGTATCACCACTCCTATTTAGTATAGTTCTGGACATGTTAGCCAGAGCAATTAGACAAGAGAGAGAAATAAAAGGAATAAGGATAAGAAAGGGAGAAGTTAAATTATCATTTGTAGATGACATGATGCATAGAGGACCCCCAAAACTCCACCAAATACTGCTAGAGTTACTAACAAATTCAACAGCAAAGTTAGATACAATGTCAACACTCAAATTTCAGTAGCATCCCCATACACAAACAGCAAACTCACTGAGACAGATATTAGGGTAACAACACCTTTCATAATAACATCCAAAAAAATGAATCAGTCTAACAAAGGATGTAAAAGATCTGTACATTGAAAACTATAGAACTCTGAAAAAGAAATTTGAAGAGGATGTCAAAAATGGAAATATATCTCTTGCTCTTGGATAGGAAGAATAAACATAGTGAAAATGGCAACATTCCCAAAATTGTTATACAATCTCAATCAAAATACCATTAACATACCTCACATATCTAGAGAAAACATTCCTAAAATTCATTTGCAAAGGCAATCCTGGGCAACAAAGGCATTCAGGAAGCATCACAATCCCTGACTTGAAGTTATACTACAAAGCTACTGTGATAAAATCAGGATGATATCAGCAAATAAAAAGACCTGAGGATCAATGGAATAGGTTAGAAGATGCAAACACAACTACAAAAACACTCAACCTCCTTATCTTTGACAAAGAGGATATAAACATGTTCACTGGAAGAAAGATAGCCTCTTTAATAAATGGTGCAGAAAAAATTGCTGAAGACTAAAACTAGACCCATATCTATCACCATGCACTAAACTGAAGTCAAAATTGATCAAAGATATAAATATTAAAACAGAAACAGTAAGTGTACTGGAAGACAAGTAGGTAGAAATCTTGAAGACATAGGGGTAGGCAAGAAGTTCATGAACAAAACCCAAACTTCATGGGAAGTACTTCAAAGAATCAACAACTGGGATCTCACCTTATTAAAAAGATTTTACATATCAGAAGAAATCATCAGTAGAGTGAAAAGACAATCCACAGAATGGGGAAAAAATTTAGCCAACTGTCCCTCACAAAAAGAACTTCTACCTAGAACGTATAAAGAACTGAAAAAAAAATCAGACTCCCTAAATTCAATGACTCAATCCAAAAATGGGATGCTGAGATGAATATGCATTTCTCAGGTGAATAAATACAAATAGCAGATAAATATATGGAAAAAAAGTTCAACAGCACCAGTTATTCAAGAAATGAAATTAAAACAACACTAAGATTCCACCTTACTTTGGAAAGAATGTTTATCATGAAGAAATCAACTGATAACAAATAATGCTGGTGGAGCTTTGGAAGAAAAGGAACATTTCTCCACTGTTGGTGGGAGTGTGGACGGTGAGACCACTGTGAAAATCAGTGTGGAGCTTCCTCAAAAAGCTAGGTTTGAAGGCCCCATTTGATCCAGCTATTCCTCTTCTGGTATTTTGAAAACATACCACGGCAATATATGTGCATTCATGTTTACAGTAGGACAATTTATAATAGATAAATCTTGGAAACAACCCAAATGCCCATCAACTGCAGAATGGATTAAAAAGACTTGGTATTTTTATATAATGGAGCCCTATTCAGCTATAGGGGCTAAACTCGAGGCTGTTACAGTTAAATGGATGCAACCCAAGATCATATTCATAAGTAAAATAAATCACATGTATAAACATCTTATTGTTTCCCTTGTGTAAAAAAACTGAAAGAATAAATAGGATCCAAAATGTACAATAGATATTATCAGTTCATCAAAAAGAATGGTTGGTGCATTCATTGTTTGTTTGATCATTTTTAATGCCTATGTGTTGTAATATGAGCAACTACTTAGAAGATAACTATGCAATATATCAACCATCATTAATCTATTATGTTGTTTTGAAATTCTGTATCGCTGTCATTCTTTTTTTCATTTTAAAATAAAAGTGAATCTCAGACAAGTCACTTTACCTCTCTTAGCCTAGTTTTATCATCTATAAAATGTGATTATTATCTATAGCACATTGTTCTTGGGAGTCTTAAATAAGAAAATGTATATAAAATTCATAGCGCAGATCTGGCACAAGTATGAGCTCAACAGATGAGAGGTGAGGTTGCTGTCAGTACCAATGCTGAGTCTGGACAGAACTGACACTGACATCTCTGTGGAAATGGTCATCTGATTGCTGGCATGGAGAACTAAAGAACAATTCAAGGCCAAGACAAGGAAAAGTGACTGTCAACTACTGAAACCAGATAGGTCCATCAAAGACCTAAATAGTAAGGAAGGAAGCTAAGAACAGAGTCTCTGAGGTTATGTAAAAAAAAAATTTTTTTTGCTTGGTTCAGAGGGAGAAAAAGAGCTGGCCACTGAAAGGGGTGGGAGACACCAGGCCTGTGTGTCTCATAGAAACCAAAGGAGGTAAAAACTCCAGAAGTAAGGCAGGGCCAAATATTTGACCAAAAATTTTCCAGGTGACCTTTGAGAGAATAATTTCTATAAAATGGCCAGTGCTGATCAAGTGGGAGGAGATGAGAAAGTGACCAGATGGAGAAAGTAGAGGAATAACGTCTATGTGGGAAACTCGAGTGACTTTAGTTGTAGGCCTCACTCTGTAAATAACCTCGGCCTATTGTGAAGGACCCACAGCTCTTTTCTTTCATGTGTCATGTGAAGATATTAGACAAGGTGACTTCTAAACTGCTTTCCAGCTCTCAGATTCTAGCAGGACACCAGCCTGTTGGGCAACCTGGGGATAGGACCAGAGAATGCTTCAGAGACCATACCACTCTCTCCTCCTCTGACAGGCCACTACCATAGCCTGAGAGAAGGAAGATGTGGTAGGTAGCCTCTAAAATGGCCTGAGCAGTTTCTGTTCCCCATACCTGTTTTTTTATCTACTCCACTCCCCTTGGGTATGTGTTGGCCCCAAGCGACTTACTTCTAATGAAGAAAATATTGCGAAAGTGATAGATGACACGTCTGAGTTTACAAGTGGACTCAAAGGGTTTCTAAGTTAAAAAAAGACTGTAGCTTTCATCTTGTATGCTGCCACAGAAGTGAGACAATAAAAATGTGGTTTTTAAGCCATCAGATTTGGAAGGATTGTTTTACATGGTAAAACATAATTACACACTGCATGACTACAAACGGGACAATTGAGCCATGTCTTTTAGAGAAAAAGGAGTCAAAAAGAGGAAACAAAGGGAAGAAAGGAAAGAGTACGTGCAAGACTCTCTTGTCGGGAGCTACTGTGATGTGTTCCTTCTACCTCTATCCGTTGATCTTTCTTCAGCAGGCAGATCTGACTAATGGCTAGGTGTCTTTGTCCTGAGAGCCATCATTAATTTCCTACCCAGCCTCAATGATGAGAAGCAGCCTAGCAATGTCTTCATGTTGTCTTGGCTCTTCTGACTCATTGGCTAAAACCCTGTATAGCAGTATTTCACATACAAAGGGACTTCCTGTTGAGCCTAGAACTCAATAGCAGAATGGGGGCCAACCTCCTTCTAGTAGTGATTAATAAATCTCACTGCATCCATTTTATTCCTCCAGTACTCAGATCAAAAGTCCTCAGCCCTCTTCTCAGACCCATGTAGCTATTCCTGGTCAGTGAGCTATGCATAGAAGACATTGTGCTGTGTCTTGAAGAGCAGATGTCTTTCAAGGAAGTGAATTCTTCATGAGCTCCATTACCCTACTGAGATGTCCACTGAGGCTGTGACTCGAAATGAGAGAAGATGGAAACAACCAGGAATGCTACATTACCACATGGGGAACTGCCACCCTACCCTAAATGCTGAATTGCCAAGAAATAAACCCTTACCATCTTGAAACATTGAAATGTGAGGACTTCCTTATTATCACAGCAGAGCTTAGGTGAACACTAAGAGACTCCTGAGCTCACTGCACCAGTCTTCATCATGTGGTAATTAATCAATTCCTAGAGGAGCTGTCATTTCCCTGGAAATGTAGTCAGAAGCATCCCTGGTGAATGAGTGATTCTGTCCACCTTCTGTCTGCTTTTCTTTCGTGGGGTTTCATTGCCTCAGAGCAAGTTTCATTTTCTACAAACTTGAATAATATGCTGCAGAAACCCTGGGCTCATCTCATGATTAGTGAGTGGTATAACAGAAGATACATATTATCTCATGGTTCTGAAATTCTGAGGTATGAAGTCAGTATCACAAGTCCAAAGGCAAGGTGTCAGCACAGCCGTGCTCTCTCCAGATGGCCTATGGGAAAAATCAACCTGTAGGCTGTGCCAGCTTCTTGTGGTCTTAGTTATGGACACATCGCTCCAACCTCTGCTTCAGTGGTCACAATCCCCTTTATCTGTGGGTACTCAAACCTTTCTCCACCTCTCTCTCTCTCTCTCTCTCTCTCTCTCTCTCTCTCTCTGTTTTTCTTTTATAGGTAAAAATTCTCAAGATATAATTCCTTTGCAGATTTCAAGCATGCAATAAGTATCTTTAACTGCAGTCACATCTCTGTGCATGCCTGCCTCTTATAAGAATACTTGAGATCTTAGTTAGGGATCACCTACATAACCCAGGATTATATCCCCATCTCAAGATCTTTAGGTTAATCATATCTGCAAAGACTTGGCCATGAAAGGCAACATTTACAGGCTCCACATACAGAATCAGGATTAGTCTTTTGGGGGCATGGCACTTTTCAGCCTACTAGAAAAGTGTTTTTATTGCCAGAAGAACAAGGAAGATATTGTAGAAACATAAAAATGATAGTGGTCCATTTCATTTTCCTACTGGTCTGGAGCCAGCCCCCTTATGGAGTAAGAAAGCCACTCTGCCAGTAGGGGAATCTGACTAGGAAAGGAGCTGGGATTCTCTCCTGTTACTGCTTGGCTCTGTGCTGGAAGGAGAGAGTCATACCAAAGTCTGAAGCATCCTTTGATAAGTCTCTTAGTATTCCTGTATCTCAGTCTCTTCTTCTAAAGATAAGGGTAAACAGCATCTGTTTTCTTATGTGGTTGTGATATGTAACTTTATGAGTGCATGTCTACTACATACTAACCCCTCAGAGGTCTTCATGGGAGTCCAAGGCAACAGTCCTGGTGGAAAACCCAAATGTGTTGAAGGAACTCAGATAAGGGGAGAGATAGAAAAGCTGAAAGCTGAAAAAAAAAGTGGTAGTAAGACCAGAGAGATCAGAATGGGCTTGCTCTTGCTAAGAACTCAGGGAGCACGTGAAGGATTTTGATAGGATAGCTCTTAAGACAAAGGGCATGGGCCAGGATACAGGGTAATCATATGGATCACTCTTTCTCTTGGCTGGAGAATGGTGTATTGATGGGTACAAGTAAGAGTCCAGGTGCTGTAGCTTTGATGAAGATGGTAGCAGAGACAATAGGGAGAAGCAAATGCATGCAAACACATAATATATGTCAACAAGACTTGATAGTTGGTTAGATGACAGCCATAAGCTGGAGATATTAAGGCTCACATCCAGTTTCTCAATCAAGTGCAGAGAGGTTTCATTCACTGAAATAAGTAATACTTAAAAAGCATCAGCTGTAGGAATCAGAAGGATTAGGTGTAAAAGAAGGTGATGAGTCCAGCTTTAAATACATCAAATAGAAAATGATAAGAGACAGCCGTGTGAAGAACCTAAGTGGAAGGTTGGAGATACAGGTGGGTCTCTGAAGGCCAGTGGTGAACATAGAAGCTTCTCCCACCGGGTGAAGCTGTATGCATACAAGGAGAGCACATAAAAAAATACATAAGGAAAACAATTCAATTCAGCTTAGCAAACACTCTCCTTATCAAATTATTATTAGATACTGGAGATACAGAATTGACTGAGCTTTTGACATGTTAGACAATTAAATATAGTGTTACATGCAGTGTAACAGAGCAAAGGAGAGAGAGAGTGTCATTATCTCTGTGATGAAGAGAAGTAAGTGTGGTCTACAGCCTTGGTCCCTCGCCATCAGAGGAAGCCCTCTCTCACAGAGCAGTATCTTGTCTTCACTAAAGCTTGGGTCTTCCTGCTTGTAGCCATAAGCAGTCCAAACCTGCGAACTCTCTGCCTTTTCCTTCCAGTCTTTTCAGATACAAATCCCACTCTTTCTGCTGTCTGTAGATCTGTCCCTGCCTTGAAACTTCCCTTCTCGGCTTCCCCAGGCAACCCTCCCTATCAGGACTTTGCAGAGTTGCAAAACTTTTGACTCCCAACAGGTCTCGTCAGAAAAGTGAAACTAATGAACTCACTGCATTGCACAGCTGTCTCCATTAGTAATGAAATCCTTTTATTACAAGGGATTAGCTTAAAATATGTTATTAAACAGATCAAAATGAGGAATCGCAATGGAAGTCATTAAAATGCAAAGCATGAGAGAACGGCTTCCCCCTGAAATAAAAGAAATCTGAAAGTTAGGATTGGAAAGATTATGTGAGGGAGGAAAAATAGAGTGACACACCAGAAAGATGGTGGGGTAGAGCTCACCCAGGCAGGAGGAGGCAGCTCCCATTGAATCCAGAGGAAGGCACATGAGGCCTGATGGAGAGAGGTGCAGGCCTCAGAAAAGCCCAAAAGTAACAGTGGCTACTTCACATTAAATACTGGCCCTGGATTTGGGCTGTGCTAAAATTTCATGCTTGTATATCTTACTTAATCCTTATAGTAGGTACTGTTATCACCTCCATTTTACAGACAAGGAAACTGAGCCCCAGACAGATTAATAGCTTACCTGAGATCATACAGCTAATAAAGAATAAAAGTGGGATTTGGAATTTAAACTCATGTCTGTCTGACTTCAGAGATTTTACTCCTAACCAGTATGATATAGGGGAATAATTTAATTTAAAAAAATGCATATTAAGAGATGTGATACTGTCTTTCAGGGATTTAGCTCTGAAAATACAAGACCCCTGGATTTAAAATGCAAACAGCACAGTTATCAAAGGAGGTGAGTACCGGCTGAGGAGACTAACTCAGTACTCTTGGGATTCAGATTGGCATGGGCATGCCTAGAGAACTGCACCTATTTGCACAGGAAAACAAGAAGCCTTACAGAAAAAACTGACCCTGAGCATGGAGGGGACCAAGGGACACATCTTTTTTCCAAGGTCAATGATCTGCCCTCGGCAGGACTGGTACAATACAGTAAGCATCTCTACTACCTACTTTTCCATTCTCTTCCTATTCTGTTAGGCTGGTAGCCCTTGAGAAAATCTGTTATTATTGTAAGTTATCCTCACAAGTGTGGGTGGCACCTGGAAGTTGATACCTTTCTGCAACATTATAATCCTTCCCACAACACTCCTGAAAAAGAGTTCAAATAAAGAAGAGCTCGGGGCACCACAGGCAGCTCGTTCCCTGGTGAGCGGCACAGACTTATTAGAATATTCTTTTTTATACAGAACAGAGATATGTCTGGGTAACACTTTAGCCAATTAATCTTAATTCTGTCTATTAGCCTTACAAAATCACACACCAGTGTGACAAAATCTTGCCTATTTGGAAAAAGTGATCATGTTCATTCTTGTGGCCCTTTTATACACAGTTACATTGCCTCAGTTTTGTGGAATTAAGGGCCCCCAGTGTTGGGTCACTTTCCTCAGGACCTTTGGACAAAAACCTGCTCAAAGGGCACTCCTCAGAATGAGCATCACATTCTAGGTGTGGGCAGACCAGAAACACATCCAATGGACCCTCCGCTTCTTCCTCCTGGAAACTCTAGGTAATGTATTCTGTCTCCCATTCTCAACCACTTTCTGGCCCGTATCTAACTTGCTCTTGAGTAAACAAGCCCCCGGACATTCATTAAGTCTCACTACTACATCCAACCCCTGTGCTGTGGGTCTCTGGACCCCATACTGATTCTTGCTAAATGAATTGATCTTTTGTCCATGCTATTGTGATGGCTTGGATCCTGTCATCTGACATAATCACCATCCCTGTCACTGCATTATACTCAGCAAATTTGATAAGCAAAAGCTCACTACATTTGTCTGAGTCATTGTCAGACACATTGGATTTGTAGGGACAAGAATAGGACAAGAACGAAGCCTTTTTGCTGGCGAATCTGAACCTGTCTCTAGATGTCTAGGCACTGAGACATGGAAGAATTGATCCACTGATGTCAAACTCCCAAAAGGGCAAAGTGTGAGTCAAAATGTGCAGTGACTGTTGATACTGGGATGCATATCTCACAGGAAGGCTGAAACTGTAACTATCACATTATAGTAGTTTTCTGTGTAACCATTTCTAGGCATCAGCAGTCCAAGAACTATCCTTTACTCACAAGAGGTAGGGACTAGACATGCCATTTTTAAACTAAAAAAAAAAAAAAAAAACATGTTTAAGGAATGTTTCCATGAAGATGAGTTAACAGGCCCGTTACATGGGAGCAGCCAATTCTGTCCAGCAAATCCACACAAGGAGCCAATCTCAGTCTACTCACTATGCTGTAGCAAAGTATTTTAGTTTGAGTGATGTAGAACCACAGAATGTATTGCTTACAGTTCCTCCGTAGGCTGGAAAAATCCAAGATCAAGGTGCCAGAAGAACCAGTGTCTGGTGAGAGATTTTCTTCCTGCTTTGGTACCAGGAATTGAACTCAGGACCTTGCATTTGCCAGGCAGGTGCTTATGCTGCTGAGCTACATCCCCAATCCTCTCTCTGCTTAGAAGATGACACTTTTCTTGCTACATTCTTACCTAACAGGGCTTCTTTCTTAAGGCCACTAGTTCTGTTTACGAGCTGAAACCCTCATGTTCCAGTCACCTCCAAAATATCTTCCCTCTAAACTGTGTCACAGTGGTGATAGGTTTCAAATTGAGTTCTGAAGGTACAGGGCTTCAGATCACAGCAGAAACTTTTTATTTTTCTGGTTTGTTAGCAGAGGGTACAGGGCTGATTTGCCTGACTCCATCACTTAAGTTTGTAGCATCCAAAATGCTGCTTTTGTTGTAGGCCCCTACTGCACAAAAGCCATTTGGAATCCAGAGATGCATCTTTCACCACTTTTCTGATCAAGTTATCCCCAACCCAAACAACACTGCAGTATCCTTGGGAAAGATAAAACTTCATCTAGAAGTTCAGTATCATTGACTTTTTCTTCTGCTGGAAGAAAAGTTTCCAGTTGTCAGTTCATGTTTTCTTGCTTCTAGCTTTGGGTTTAAGTTGAGCATGGCCCAAGTACCTGCCCCAAGTTAGGGAAAGGGGTCTCTGGGAAGGGCTTGGGGATGGAAGTCACAGCCCACTGAGGACATTATTCCACTCTGTGTCCTGGGAGGAAGTCAAATGAGGAGAGAGATGACCCTCTGCCATTGTACGGCAGAGCAGAAGGCCCACAACATTGTGAGCACATTATGAAGATTTAGTACCCAGGAGATCCAACAAAGGATTAACATAGGGTCACTTGGTGAATAAATGAGAGGCACTGAGTACCTACCATCCAACAATTTCAAATATATATTTGTATAACTTCTTGCATTCTTAGCCACAGAAACTATACCAAATAATCTAGATGTCACCTCACTTTATCCTTACTCTAACTCTAGAAGCTGAGTATAGGTCCTCTTTCCACAATAGAATCCAAGGCTCAGAATTTTATGGAACTTGCTAATAGCCCTTCAGCTAGTAGGTTGGGCTAGTTGGGATTTGAGACTGGGCCTATTTTGCCATAACCTAAAGTTTAATATCCTTGGTGATCATCAAACAACTATGAGACTTTGAACACCTACCAAGTGCCAGACACTGTGAGCAGCATTTCCTAGGTTTTATCCTATTTCCTTCTCAGAATGAACTTCCCAGTTCTGTCATCACTGGTCACACCTTAAAACCTAGCATTTCAGTACCTGCCCTGGAGCACAGACCAGAAGTAGCAGAATTCAATCACAACTCTCTGACTGCTGGGCCAGAATTTTCCTCTTTCTTCTGGATCAGGGAGCAAAGAAGCTATATGCTATCAAGAGTTACATGCTACAGCAAGTCCAAAAGAGCAAACTATGTCCAGGAGGCTGTGGTTCAGGGTACTAAAGCATCTGGTTCCAGCCGCGAGATAAAAAGGTGGCAGCAGCTGAGATAAGCAGGAATCCCCCATAGTGCTGGAGCCACTGCCAGGAACAGCTGTAACCAAGCCTGCTCCAAAAGTTAGGTTTCCCTTTGGTCTGTAAAAGATCCAGATATTTGCAGTAATGTGCCAGGCTTTGGTTTCAAAGTTAATGCATCCTGCTTGAATAGCACTTGCACTTGCTTGAGATGGAATGAGATCCTTCACTTCGTTCCCCATGGATAAAGAAAGCACAGCCACCATCCAAATGGTACAAACATCCTGCTGGGAAAAGCTGTAGGTCTCTTTCTCCTGGCCAAAACTCTGCCATCTCAAACTGTTAAGTAGCAGTGACGGCTCTTCTTTAAAACACACATCCCTCTAAGGACTTGTTTTTGCTCTCTCTCACTGGATCAATTCTAGGCAAAAGTGCTTTTGATGGTGCACAGCAGACAGTGTCATCTTGGAGTTTTCCCCACCCAGGTGGCACTCCATCTATCCACACAGAGGGACTGGGTCTTTCACTGGCTAAGAGGACATGTGGGACTAGTAATCTGCAGAATAGCAGCAATTCTGGGCACTGTGGAATGACTCCTTCACTCTTTTAAAATACAGACCCATAGGAGGCCTTTCCCAGGACAAGAACTCCCTGGGAAATTAAGGAGACAGCCTCCCAGCCTGTGCCTGTGCTGTCCAAAGCTGCAGAAGGACTTACCAGTGACTGCTTTCAGGGCACAATGCCTACCACTATAGGGATTTAAAACTGATGGCTTAGCCTAGACGCTGTAGGAAGGAATATAGGTGCAAGAGCATTTGGATGCAAATAACTCTCTGTCATGACTAGCTATGCAATAGGCAGAAGGATCACTTAACCTATCTGAGTTTGCTACTTTTCCTACTGCGTTACAGGAAGTTATCACTTCCTGCCTCCCAGATGGAATTCCAGGAGCAGGCACACAGAATGCCTGGCACAGCAGAGGCACCTAATCAGTGCTTAGAGCACTGCAATCATCATCACATATCATGTACATGGTGAGAATCGATGTAACAAACTTCCACCATGTGCCAAACACTAGATGCAAGTTTGGTGGTGATGAAGAGATGTACACAGAGAGCACAGGCTTGGCTTTGTACTCCCTAAGATCCACTTTCCCTTAAGCACTACTCATTCTGCTCTTCACTACCAACACCCTGTTAGCCACACCAAAAATAATAAGAGCTGGAACAGATAAATATGCCACAGTCAATCACCTAGACTCACCTGTTGGATATAGATCACTTCAATGGTTCCATAGTTCTGGGAAGAAAACAGAACCTATCTGTTTGCCTGAACCTTACAGGCTACCTTAAAGGAACAGTAGAGGAACAAAAAGGAGTCCAAGGAGAAGAAGGCTGAAATGGACAGTAGGAGCCCGGAGGTGCTGGAACACCCATGGGAATTCACTCCCTCAATAAGTCCCAGGTGTGGGCAGTCCTGTAGAATCTGGGTATCTGGGAGACTGATTCATGGGTGTGCTTAGAAGCAAATGGCTTTCTGATCTCTGACAAAAGACAAAAGTGTTGATCAGTTCTGGATGACTGCTTTGCTTTATGAACCTATCTAAACATCTCAACCTCCTGGGTACCAATTATTATATGCTCCATTTTACAGATAAGAAAAATGGGACTTGCGTACCTTGTCCAGTCTCTGACACCAGCCCAGAGTTTGAACAAAAGAAAGTCTCACTCCAGATTGTTGATCATCAGAAATGTCCCCAAATGTCATTTCATTCCACATGTCAAACTGCCCTTCCAAATTCCTTTCTTCTTTACTCTTCCTCTCCAAAATAAGACCCAAGAGATGAAGTGGTTGTGCAACCCCAGAGAAGTAAGATGTCCAGCATGAAACGAATCCCCAAGTCTTAGCATTTGCCTGAGCTTCACTGCGTTCCTGACAGTTCATTCCCAATCACAGATCATATAAAGATCACACTCCACTGAGAGCCTACACTGTGATCCATTTTGTGCTATATTTTTGTCAGTTAACTAGTCCTGCCTTTCCAGGCAGCTCTACACAGCTGGGGAGACAAGAAGTGATGAAGGGCAGAGCATGAGTCTCCCAAAATGGAGCTAGGAACAAGGAGGGGTGAAGCAAAAAGAAGGCCCCACAAGGCAGCTCAGTCCCTCTGGGGCACCAGCATACAAGGCCTTCACTCAGGGCAAGAGCCACAGCCCCTGACAGGCGAACCACTCTGGGATTCCACATCCAGATGCTTTTGTTGAAAAAAACACTAAATTGTTCGGGGAAATGTGTTTCTTTTAATGTTGCCATAGACAAAATTATTGGACATCACCTCTAGCCAACAGAGAAAGGTGAAACAGGAGTGTTTAGGCAACGTCTATAGGCGTCATGCCCAGGTTAAGATTGCAATACTCTCTGCTGAAGCTGCTCTGCTTCAAATTTAGAAAGGGAGAAGGAAACTGCGGCACTAGGAAAAGCAACTTGCCCAAGATTACATGGCTGCAAGTGGATATAAATCCCAGATCAACTGACTCTAAAGCCTCTATGAAGAGTGTTACTCGTCTCATCTTGTGTCCCTGACATCATCAGCATTCTCTGAAGGGCAGTGGTGAGAGGGAATTTACTCAGCACGCTGCACATTTAGTGAGTGAACTGCTATGGCTCAGGGTCCAAAGGAGTCCCATTGGGTCTTAATCTTGTATTCTGAGAAGATAACATCAAGTGGTCCCTGGGTACATTCTTCTTCTTTTGTTCTATATTTTTGTATTAGTGTATGTTTGGGACACATGCTAGCTACACATGTTTTGGGAAATTTTATATAGATATATCATATCTTGATCATGGTCTGTCATGGTTTGTCAGTGACCCCTAAGCCTCATGTAATTATGCATTTGTGATTGGTTCATCGTCTAGCACTTGGTTGGTGGTGTGAGGGCTACACCCACCTAGGGGTGGAGCCAGGATATGATGTAATGGTGGGAAGAAGGCGTGTCTCTCTCTCTTGCCTGTTTCCGCCTTGCTATTTGCAGCTGCCGTGAACCGCGGTCCTGCCATGCCTCCCTGCCTTAGAGCCAACTGAGTATGGACTGAAAACTCCAAAAACTGTAAGAAATAAACCTTTCCTTTCCCAACTTTGGGCATCAGGTATTTTGTCTCAGCGATGAGTAAAAATAACTAAGACATGGTCTTTAGTATTCTTGCAGTAAGGTCCAGAGAGAGCAATGATGTGGCTGGCGTGACAGCATCTGAAATAGCCAAGTCATGTGCTTTCCAAGAATGGAAAGAGAGGCAGAGGCCCCAGAATGAAAGACTTAAGAAATCTTCCTGGAGAAGGACTTTTTGAGCTAAGTCTTTAAGAAAGGTGCAACATTATCAGATTACAGGCAGCATAGAGGATCAGAGGTCAGAAAAAGAAAAGAAAGTGGATAGATTGCAGAATCTGAGAATTAGATTGGGGAAACCCCAAGCACTCCTGTTTCTCTGGCAGAAAAAGGAGAGAGGAGAGAGAGTAAAAGGTGAGTGTGGCTGATTCAAAGCCATTATGAAAGTTGACAAAGAAGGTTAACAGTGAGAGGCCGTGATGGTTAGATTTGGAAGAGAGAAACTCACCAAGGGGTGACAGTAGTCTTTTTAAGAAAAATTTAGTTAAAAAGAATTCTCCAGCTGTATTTATTCATTTCTATCCTTTGAAACCTAACAGATTTGAATTCAGCTTCTCTTCTTAAACACTACAGGGTCCTCTATGGATTGCTTAGACTCTAGAATTTCTTTGTCTATAAAATGGAGATGCTCAAACCTCTCCTTTAGAGTGACTGTGAGAACTGAAAATAATTTGTATAAAATAAGTAGGAGAGTCTTCATGGCCATGGTGAGTGCCCAACAATTGCTACATAAAATGATGGAAGATGGGAAAAGAGAGAGAGAGAGAGGAGCAGGAGGAGGAAAAGGAGCAAGAGAAGGAGGAGAATTGTCTCTGTGAAGCAGTTAAAGCCTTCTGTTTATATTAGAAATGTACTGCAATGGTCAGGACCATAGTGTCTGGAGCTGCTTTGTAATAACTGACTTCTCTTTTCTCTAATTCCCTTCCTTTCAATATGGGGACACCCACAGTGCCTAATTCCTGGAGTTACTGTGAGGTTTAAATGAGTTAATATGTGTAGAACCTCTGAAGACTTCTAAGCAGGGTAAATTCTCAACCAAGTGCAGCTGCTGTCTCAGGATGGTTGGGGCACAGTTTGACATGGATGGTTTTTGAGTGATTTATACAATTTGATGGAGGGAAAAAGCGGTTCAAAGGAGTATTCCCTCAATGGCTCATCTCACACCTGGCTATGTTTCCCCTTACATGCTTAGCATTACTGATGCTGTGTTTTGTACTCAATAGTTATTTTCTAAATCCCCCGCTAAATAGTTCTGCAAGGGCAGGGCCTTCTTCAGTTTTCTTCACTTCTGGATTTGAATGCTTAAAGCTGGGTGCACACACGTGAGGCAGACGAGGTTTTGATCAGCAGTTTGGTGATGATGTTCTGAGGTGTGGTTATCACGGTGTGTATTCTCTCTGGAATTGGCTAGATGTCTCATCTCTGTAAATGCGTATCTTTGCCAAGTTTTGCAGCTTTCAATAATCAATTCTTTAAATTTTTTTCTGCTCTAGTCTCTATCATCTCTTTCTGGGATTCCAGTTATGCTTAGTGTAGACTTTTTGCCATTGTTGTATAGGTCACTGAATCGGTTCATTTTTTCTGAACTTTTTTCTAGCTGTTCATTAAATCAGAAAGTCTCTATCAATCCACTCGCTGATTGTTGTTTCTGATTTGTTGTTTGCTGACTTTGTTTTTGTTGTTTGATTGTTTTGGCCTTTTTCATCTATTAAAAGCATATTTTATGTTCTTAAGTATAGTCTGAATAGCTGCTTTAAAATCATTGTCTCCTAAGAGTCATCTCAAGATTAGCTACCATTGGTTCCCCTTTGTTTTGGCTCACATTTTCCTCCTTCTTCAAATGGCTTTTGGAAAGATACAGTTTTGACAG
Organism: Hydrochoerus hydrochaeris; assembly: GCA_004027455.1. NCBI lineage: Eukaryota > Metazoa > Chordata > Mammalia > Rodentia > Hydrochaeridae > Hydrochoerus > Hydrochoerus hydrochaeris. The sequence goes on from PVLA01009022.1 coordinate 16,841, forward strand.
TATTCTGGATATTGTTGCTGATATAGTACAGAGATGTTGAAATTTATAACATGTCTTTAAAGAGTACTGGTTTTTTTTCTTTTGCAAAGCAGTTATTTGGATGTACCCCGATCTCAAATTTTGTCTCCTGTGCCAGGTAGCAACAGTTCAGTTCTTCATTCTTATGCTGAGTATGTTGGAGTCTGTTCTTCATTCATGTAACTCACAGGTCAGACATGTAATTCGGCAGTTTTTTTTTTAATTATATGACAAATGTAGGGCTCTCGCTGTACTGCTGTCTTCTTTCTAGAATCTCCTTTTCTCTCACCCTGAATACTGTACTTTAGTTCTTCAATCAAGAAAAACTAAAGGTTTTCTTTCTAGGTTGTAATCACTTGTAGCACTATAGGTCCTACCATTAGGAACAAAACCCATAAAAATCACAAACTTGCCTTGTTCCATTCCTTTATTCCCAAAGCGGGCTCCTCTTAATTTCTCCAATTTTGATGACTCCTCAGTTCTTCCTAGGTTTTTTAAAAATAGTATGTACAGAGTTAATAGATGCTATCTGTGGCTAAGCTGGTCCTACAAGAGTTGTCTATCACTGTAAATATCTTCTTCTGAGTTTGACTCACTCTCCTGCATAATTAGGAAAGTCTGGTCTCCACCCATTAGCCATCACCACCACCACTCTTCACAAAGGGTTTTCCACTGTCCTCAGAGGATTGTTTCTGATCAACCTATGAATCAAAGACACATTCACTTCCACTTTCTAATTTGAGTTCACATATCTCTATGAGGTGAGCAGAGTTGAAAGAAGTTTAGGGTTAATAGCGGATCTGACAGCTGAAATCTTCAACCCCAAACATTTGCCCCAGGAATTAAATCCTCTCTCAGACCATCTACTTTTCTCCGGTTACTGAGTTATACCCTGGATGATATAGTCCATAATTTCTCCCATTAACAATTAATATTGATGATATTTTTAATCTCTTGATTCTATCTCCTTTTCTGACGATTGTTGGACTTACCTGTGCACATTGACAGAAAAACTTCTCATAATTACGCTCTGTATCACTTTCCTTTTCTCACAGTTCTTTCAAAACTATTTACCATCCTACCACCACTTTATGAAATCAGCTCGGGTCATGGAGACCAATGACAATTATATTTGTAAATATTACACTTGGTTTTCAAAAAAACTGAGTTTATCAGAAGGATTTGACATAGTTGGTTACTTCTTCCCTTATGAAACATTTTCTTCTGAAACACTCCTCTTTTTTGACTGTCTTTTTACTCACTGAATCCTGCTATCTGTCCAAAACACTGCCCAATGTACAGCCACCTTTTCATGATCTTTAAAGCATCTAATCCAGTATATTAGCTTAAGATACCTCAAATACACTAGAGGTTTCTAAATATAACTTTAGTCCAAATATCACTTGTGGTCTCCAGACTTGGAAACCCACCTGTATATTCAGCATCTCCATCTGGACATCTAAGAGACATACTAAATTTACTGTCTCACAACCAAATTCTTGTCCTCACCCCTAAATTTATTTATCCTTCAACCTTCCCCCACCTCAGTAAAGTATTGCTTAGCACTTTGAGTTACTCAGACCAAAACTTTAAATTTATCGTTCACTCTTCTTTTTTTCATAGTTTTCATTTCCAAAATTTTACTGCTTCTCAACACCTTCTCTGCTTCTATCAAGGTTCAAGACACCATCATCTCCTCTTGGATTATCTCAGTGATTCTTAACTGTTCTTGCTGCTTCTTCTCTTGCACCCTTTAAAATCCACTTGCAACATAGCAGCCACGCCATGTTTGCTCAGAACTCGGCCACGTGATTGGAACATAGCTGCTTTCAGCCAACTGCCATGTCATGGCAGTTACACGTTCATGGCCTTTTATTGGTTCACCAAAGTAGTCACAGTAAAAATGAAAGTCTTCACCAAGGCCCACAAGGTTCTTCTCGGTCTTGCTCCCTGATCTCATCTCCTACTATCCTCTTCATTTTTTCCCTGATTCTTACTTGTCTTTGAAGGATGATTCTTCCCGTTGAAAACCATGTGTCTCAGATTCTTGTTTCCATCAGTTCCCCAAATATCACCTTATCAGTGGGCCTTCCCTGACCAACCCTGATAAATAGCAAACACTCCTAGCATCACTGCCTCCACCCCTCACCTCACTCTCTTTTTTCAATATATCACCTATCATTGTCTTACATCCTATCCATTTACTTATTTATTTGTTTATTCATCTTCCTTTAGCAAAATATGAATTCCATGTTGGGCTGTTTTATGCCTACAATCACCATGGTGCTTAGGACATGGTAGGCTCTTAGAAAATATCCATTGACTAAACAAATGAATGAAGAAGTAGTTAATTAATTGTTTTGAAACATTACCTAGGGGCATCTTTTAAACATGGATTTTGAAAAAAGAGAGAGAGGGACATTATGGTTTCAGTGGAGATCGCATGAGATGGAGCTACTAAGGCCCTAAACCTCTCTGGTCTTCAGTTTCCTCAACTATAAAATGAAGACAATTACTGAAATCTGGGACCAAAGTCCTTAAGATACCATCTGTATAAAATTGTGTAGTACCTTGTTAAGCATCCAAAAGGTGCTGAACCATTGTGAAACTCCTCCTCCATCAGGAAAAGACAGACTCAGGGTCGCACAGATGCTGAGTGGGAATGCTGGGACTAGGGCCCTGGTTCTTGAACTTCTGATGTGGGACATGGACTCTTTCATGCTTTCTTAGCCCACTATTTTCTGAGGGAAGACCCTCTCTTCACTCACCTACCCTCCTTTTCTCACAGGCTCTGAGTCTTTATTCTTCTGCTTTTGTGCTCTGCTTGCCATTCTCCCTATGGACCTCAATTCAAATCCTCTTTCCAAAATCTAAGAACACAGTGCCCTCTTTCCAGGTAGCCCTTGTTGACATGGGCCAGATTTGCTCACACTTTCCCTTTGCAACTTTAAAACCACTCCCTCTTCCGCTGATCCTGAGCCTCCCTACCTATTCCATCCATGCCTATAGGTGCCAGCACACCAAGGGACCCAGTGACAGGGACAGATCCAAGAATCTAAGCCACCTATGATATGAAGGAAGAGTAAAGTGCAGCTGGAGGGGAGGGACAAGGCTCCTGTGGTGGGCAACAGAGCCGGAAGTACCCATGCCCTCACACAAGCATCCTGTCACCTATCCTCAACCCTACGTACCTTGTGATTGCCATTCCCAGCACATTGATCCCATCAAGAGCTTATTTCTGTTACCATTCTCAAAAAGAGAAAAGAAAATGTATGTTCCAGGCAGTGAGTGTTTGAGCTATCTTGGCCACTACACCATCCTGTCTTGTGTAAGATGCAGAAATGGTCATCATCAGGTGGAAAACCCTTCCCATATCCTCCTGGATCCATTCCTCCTGCAACAGCCTTGATGTGGGTCTCCACAGCCCTGGAGAGTGGCTCCCAGTACTCCACCATCGCCCGCACCTAGGAGTGTGCAGAGATCCTCTCCTGGCGTCCCTCCCACATCTGCGCTTGGGCCCCACACAAATAAACACATACTATCACTTTAGCTTTCTCTTTTCAATTTCCAAATCATTTCAGAAACTCTGGAACCAATCTTCCCAAAGCCCTAAAGTATAATCTCTGAGGATTAGAGAACTAACAGAGCTTATTCCCACAAAGAGAAGGCACATACTGCTTGGAAATTTGCTTTTCTCTATCATTGGCTTTCATTCTCCTCCCTGCCCTTGAAAACAAAACCTAAAGCGTATTTATAGTCTGTAAATGACATGTGCTATATCTTTTGATTCCTTCCACGGCCATGATGAACTCATCAGGTCCATTTCACAGGAGAATGAGCCAAAGTGCAGGGAATGTAAACAGGACTACATCATGCAGATGGGCAGATGGAAGAGTGACGATGTCAGAACCAAGTCCCAAGGAGAAGGGTGAGGTTTACTAGGATTCCCGCCAGCACCAAAAGACCAACAGTGATAAATTGGATGATATGTAATGTGATCCCTCCCGCCATAACCCTCTTGCTTTTAGTAATGCTTGCTTCCTATATATGTAGAAATGTACACACACACACATGCAAAGCTAGGAACTACTAATCAAAAGATCTGCTCTGTAATTCATGGGCATTTCTGCAGCAAGATGCATGGAATCCGTCACACCCTTCCCTCCAACTTGCTTCCAGAGATGGGCCAGAGTTCTTGAATGACATTGATTTGCCTTGGGTTTGATTGTGGAGGATACAGACCCCTCACAAGGCAGGAGTGCTGATCTTTATGAAAGCCTTGCACCTGTTTTTGCACTTTTCCTTCTGCAGAGTCCCTGAAGTTGGAATCCACATGCTCTAACTTGTCCAAAAGCAGAACATGGACTGTATGCCTAGCTGATCATTTTCTTAATGCTGCTAGACCACTCTTTTGGCAGCTTTCCTCTTTGGGAGGAGAAGGTGAGCACAGAGCACTGAGGGAGGGGGCACATGTTGAAATTCTCTGGCTCACTCCAATTTAGGTAGCTTGTCCCAGCCAGATCCACCAGCACTGTGGCTCATGTTTTTGTCCCCTGTGAGTTGGAGGAACTGAGTCTAAGAGGAAGTCCTAAAGACTGATGCTTTGCCTCCCCTACCCACAGAAGCTTCTAACTATCAACACCATCTGTGGCATCATTTCTGGCCTTGGATTTTCCTAATACCTTAGTCTTAGAAATCAAGTCATCCCTGGGAGACAGCACTGCAGAAATCTGATTGATTCAGTTGGATATGGATCATTGGTTCAAAATTAAGAGAATTTGAGGATTATGAAGAGTCCTTTCACAATACCCAAGTACCCAAGCACTTCCTATGTCTTGTACCAAGGATGTTACCAAGGTAAATCATACAAGAGGCATAAATGAGTAACAACAATAGTAATAATAGTAATCATACTTTAAGAGAGAGTATCAGGGTTAGCACCAGGCAAGACTGAGATGGAAGGACAGCTCTCCCTCTTACTAGTCATGTTACCTTGAGTTTCCTCTGTTTCCTCATCAGTAACATGGGTGTTGATTCCTACCTTGCAGGACTTTGACAAATAAATGACATAACACAAGCAGAGTGCCCAGCTCTCAACATACCATGTGCTAAGTTTTCAGTTCAAAGCATCTTCCTGTGCATTATGTCATTTGATCTTCACAATAGTCCTGAGAAGGCAAGGCAAGCTGCAGTTACTCCTCATTTACAGAAACAAAAGGAAGTCTCAAGGAGGTAAAGTGACTTGTCTGCAGTCACACGGAGCAAGCAAGAGAAGAGCAAGGACTTGACATTGTCTAATTGCTACCACTGGGAAGTTTCCAATTAGGTGACTCAGGCTCATAAATCACCTTCCAAAGCATCTAGTTCATTCTCAAAGTGGATTCAGGTACCAGAGAGACACTAAGATTTTAACCCTCGCTGAACTTCCATGTACTAGAATCTGCCATTCCTGGGGAAGTGGAGTCTGAAGCGGGTTCTCACAGACCATCCTGAAGACCTTGGTGGTCTGGGACTTTGGGTTGGGACACTTACTACCCTTTGATATTTTCGCTCCCTGAAACTGTGTGCATTGACTCCCATTATTTTTGCTCACCCCCAGAGATGGTCTCCATAGAGAGCAGAGGACTTTGATCCTCTGTACCTTCTGAATTGCTTTCCACAGGAAGGATGTGGAGCTGTGTCAGGATGTTGTAAGTCTAGGTGAGTGCCACCGGAGAGGGTGCTGCCTTCTCAGGCTTCCCAGTGGCTCATTGATTAAGTCTTTTCCAGGGCCTCTCTGTAGGAAGATTGTGTCATGGCAGAAGGTCCTGAGCTTTGATGGGTAAAAGAGATGGAGGCATAATGAAATGTAGAACCTCCATCACCAGAAATAAAGAAAACAAAGATGGTGGCCTAGGAAGTAGCTTCCAAATAAAGGAGCAGGATGAAGCCTTATTATATTGGAGAATATCAAGGGGAAAGAAGCGCAAAAGCTCTTTAATAAGGTAGAAAGTGGAAATGATAGTGCTTAAGTCAAGCACTTCAGTGCCAAGGCTGCAAAAATGCTCTGCTCATTTATTCTGATTATCTAATGTCACACAACAAATTGTCCCAATGCCTAGAAGTATGAGCTGATCATTTATTGAGCTTATGGATCCTTTGGAATTAAGATAGGACACAGCAAATAAGGTTGATCTCTGATCCCTGAAGTGGAGGCCTTCTGGGGAGGGAGGGTGGAATCATGTGAATATTCACTCTGGTGTAGTTAATCATAGGAAGACTCAAATGCTTGCAGCTGGTGTTCCATGGGCATCTCTTTCTATCTCTGTGCAGCTTCCTTACGTCAACTGTCTAACATGGCAGCTCTAGGCAGCCAGATTTCTTATACCCAGCTCAGAGGAACCAAGGTACCTATTACTACCAGTGGAAACCATATCAGTTTTATGATCTAGGCTTAAAAGCCATGCAGTGTCTTGGCGTATATCCTATGGATCAAGGCAGTTACAAAGGTTCACCTGGCTTCCTATGGTTTAAATAGGATTTGAGGACCTCTCAAGGGCCATGTGTTAATGGCATGGTTCCCAAGGTGGTAATATTAGGAAGTAGAGTCTTAAACAGTTAAGAGAGGTCAACATGTTCCATGTTGAGTCCATCTGGGCAGGGTCCAGGGCCATGACACTCTCAGGAGGATAATCTAGCAATCTTTTTGGAAGTCTGGAAGAAGCTGTTCCTTCAAACAGGACTAATATGATGGCATCTAATATTTTGGGTCCAACTGGAGAACCTTAGGACATACCCAAGAAGACAAATTTCCCAGGATGGAAAAGAAGTGGAATCTTTGATGAATCAACTCCTGTGCAGACCCAACAATATCTAAACCTATCTGAAGGGAAGACTCTAGTGACATTTTTGGTTCTCTGATCACTGCAACTTCACCCTTGGAACACTCAAACCCAAGGACACATCCTTTTGTGTGAAGGAGAAGATTCAAAATCAGACCTTAACCCTGAACAAGCTCCTCACCACAAGGAAGCCAAGGACAATGATTAGATCGAGGGAAGTGGGCCACACCAAGGAATTGGAACCCACAGTTGACAACCATGAGAGCAGACTGGGCCCACAGCCTTGTTCTCATTACAAGGTCCCTGAATCTGCCTGGATGCAAATCCAGCAGCATCTCCTTATAGTGAAAGGCTCCTTAGAGCCAGACCAAAAAACTGAGACAGGGTATCAGATGTTATCATCTTCTTTAGACCAAAAAAAAAAAAAAACCTCATTAGGGTGGGAAAGTTCATGTGTATCCTGGCTGCCCAGAGCCCTCGCACACCCCTGAGAGCTGCACTAATGTCCAAGCTTTCCTGACTGTTGAGGGGTGTATCTCTTGGGGAACACTGGGGCTTCCTTGAGACCCACCCATTTGTTGTTGCTGATGGAGAAGAACTCTAACATAGATGAGGGCAGGGAGACATTGCAGGGAAGAAGAAGGCTTGTAGAGTTTCCCTGTTTTTGCATCAGTGTTATACCCACTGGGGTTCTGAAAAGATTTTGACAGAAAACCCTAAGTCTGTCCATTTCTGTGGACCCAGGAGGTAAGCATGAGCAGAGACACTAAGATGGTGATGGGAGTTTCTATACACCCTCTTCAGATCCTGATGCTAGTTACCTGCCACCAATATGGTGCTCACTTCTGTGATTACTGTTGAACCCTAATGTCTCCTTTTCATTTTATACCAATTGTATTGTCCTGCAGTCTTGTTTACTCTTCCTCAGCCGCTGTCAACAAAACTGAGCAGTTGTCTGCAATCTGGTGCTCTATTGAAGGTATTTGTGCCCTGGTCCTCTGAGCTGCAGTTCCTGCATCTAATTCCCTGGCCAGCTCTCATGTAATTGTCTGCCTTTATTTCCAGGGACTTATTGTGGTCTGTCACATGCCAGGGTTGCTTGTGTTGTTTCTTTTTTCTTTTTTTTCTTTTTTTTTTTTAATCTCATGAACCTTAAGTCTGAGCCTTTTTTCCTCACTGATAGAGTTCCCATCCAGGCCACAGCTCTTCCTACATGTGAGCACTGCTAGCCTCTGCAAGTCTAAAATCTACTTGTGGGTCTCCAAAGGGCTTAAAATCTACATGAACACTGGTCTTACTCCAACTTTTTCTGTGTCTCACTTTGTTCCTGTGTTTAGTGAGAAGAAGACATGCTTGACAAGCCTGAGTTCTTAGGTTGATTTCTTTAATAATATATATTTAAAAATCTGTTTTTTAAGAATCAGTTTCACATAAATGTCTATGGACTTGATTTCTGACACCTTCCAGGAAAAAGCCCCTTGCTTAGGCAATCAAAGAGGAAGTCGAGCTGCTCGAGTTACCTGTTAAAAGCTTTGCAGAACCTCCAGGCCATATTCACAAACACTGCTCCTCTACCAAAGTCACCACTGTCATTTACTTGTGAAGATAGAGAGCTGATAGAAGTCGCATTGTTTCATTTGTCAGGCAGGGGTGACCTGGAAGGGCTATAGCCTCAGTGCCCTGCTGCCTTTCAGATGTCAGGAGAGGGTACCCACAAAGGCCACACGTGGTGCTAGAAACCTCAGAATGATTAAACTTCGGGAAAACCACAGCTCTGTGTGGTCACACGCACACTGGCCTGGCTGCTTCTAAGCACCCGCGGGTGCTATACCAAGCTCTACTTCCTGTTCCTGGCCCACTGAGGGTAAATGGCTATGTCAACCAGAGAGTTTCTTCCTTCAGTTGCCCTGACCTGCAGGGTACACCCTGCATACCTTCAATAGAGCCCCAGATTGCAGACAACTGCTCAGTTTTGTTGACGCTTTAGGGGCACAGACGCCATGTGACGTCATAAGAACTCAGATGGATTGTGGTTCAGAATCATTTAGGAGAACTTCATTTGGAATTAAGGCATTGGTGTTTTCCCATTCAACAAAAAAAAGAGTCCTAAATGATGCTTAGCTTGTTAAGTGCAAACACACTACCTTGTTTAACTCATAAGGAAGCATTCTAATAGCAAAGATAAACACTATTTTTGACCATATTTTCTTCACAAGAAAATGATCCATGAATTCCCAGTTGGACTGTCAAGAGGAAATGTAACATTAGTATGCTGCTCCTCTTACCAACCCAGGATGAGGGAGGCTCCCATTCCACTCACTGCCAGGGAATTCTGGGTGGAAATGGGGAAACGCAACTTATACCAGTGGCCTCGGGATAGCAGAGTACCCTGTCTTGCTCCCGTGTCCACCTTGCCTTATCATCCCCTAAGCTTTTGGCCTGGACAGCGCACTCAGCACCAGGACAGAGGTGGCCCTGCGCAGGTGAGCCTAGCGGTGTGTTGTCACTTGCATTAGGAAGATGCTCTTTGCATCAAAGATGTTTCCTGTTCTCAACTTCCAAGCTGCACTGAGAAATTACTGGTCTCTGTATTTTTATTAAGCCTTTAAACTTTTAAGTGCAGCCAGTGTCAACCTTTTTCTAGGGCTCTGTCAAAGCAAGAAACCCATCCTCATCACATCACAACGTAATTTTGATAAGAACATGTGTTTTGCAAGGCAGAATTGGGGGCAAGAGTTGAATTAAATTTACTAACTATGAAAAAAAAAAAACAGGTAAGAGATCAGGACTCTTGGTAGGTCCTTGGGTCATCAACAATGCACTCTAGAAGAAGATTAAGGTAGTTCTCAAGTGAATCTCCCCCGCACAGACCATTTTGATCCTATATACTCCCCTCATGATATGACACCAAACACCACCCTCACCAGAGGCCAAACCAGTGGAACTGCCTGTTCTTGGACATTAAACCTCCAAAAACTATAAGCAACCTAAACCTTTTTAGCATAATTTAGCCTGTCTCAGGTATCATTTTATAGTGATTAAAGCTGACTGATATAAGGTTCAGAAAAAAAGGGCATAGATCTTACTTCTTGATGGAGGACTAACTAGCTTGCTACACATCATTGGAACACAAATGACATACTTATCTCTGAGGCTGTGTTGGAAAATACGTTCTGTCACCTAGTCCTAGTTCCTTTCCGCTACAGCAGTCAGTTTGGACAGAAACATAAAAGCATAGACAGTAGATCTCTGCTTGAAAGAAAGGTGGCTAGAAAAAACTATACTCCAGCTTGGACAAAGGGAGTGCTTGACCTATCCATTTAGAGAAAAATTAAGGAAGTTTCAAGAGTCTTGGTGTTGTGGACGAGAAGTCTATCTTCCCTTGTTTATCTCAGCTATGTTATATTTGTTTTGTGGTCACTGCTACCAATGTCATTGTCCATTTCCCTTAGTTTTCACTACTGATCTTTTTGCAAACCAAGATTATATCAGAGATTCTGGGAAAAAAAGAAAACAAAGAAAGCTTGTGATTCTACTCACAGCTGAGTCGGAGACAAAGAGGAGGGGCATTTCTGACAACAGCGCTGATGGGTGGCAGGATGAGCACAGGGCAGCAAAAAGGAAGTCACCCCTCCCTCTGGAGCCTTCCCTCAAGAGCTTTTCTCAGCTCAGCCCCTGCTGCACTGTGTGTTTTGCTCCAGTGAAATTCTTTCACAGACTCTTTGCAACAGAGGGATCAAAGTGAGAGCACCTCAAGGGAGAGGTGAAATGCCAGAGGGGTAGTGCCACCGTCACAGAAATGACTGTCTTCCTCACTCCAAAATATTCCTCGAGGGAGCTTGCAGAGTCAAGCGCTTTGTGTGTTCCACTCCTCACTCTCTGTACCTCTTTTCTACTCAGCCCTACAAACTCACCTCTGAGCCTCTGGCTCCCTCCCTGCTCAACCCACCTGCTGAGGAATGGATTTCCTAATAGAGTTCCCTGAGAGTGACACCACGGAAAACCAGCAGGCAGGAACACACAGGCCACAAAGACACAGCAGAAGGTGACTCTTTACCCTCATTACCATGCACAGGTGCTAATTTAGTACATGGAGGGCACCTTTTGGCCGGCTTAGTTCTAGTATTTCCTATAACACTCAGCATATCGGAGAAGTACAATGTTTGCTGAATTCTACAAGCATGGGCATGCTGAGGCCTTAAAACTCCGTAAGTGAACACATTTGTCACCCACATCATTTGCCACCCGCAAAAAAAGGTTGTTGAAAGTGCTCTTATTACTTATTAATGGGATATACAAGGTCTTCTCAAGGACATAAAGTTCAATTCTACTTTTAGCCAGTGCTGATGGAAACATTATAATTGGACCTTGGAAGTTATATGCCACTTTTAAGTATGTTATTTATTTATTCACTTAAAATAGGTGTTGACTATTGCACTGGTGTTAGACTCCGAAGATACAGAGATAGGTGTCCCTTTAAAGAACTCATGTTCCTAGTGGGAAACCAATCAAACAAAGAAATATTCTAATGTTTCCCAGAGAAAACACTGGGAGCTATGGGATGTAAGAAAGTGTGTCTGAGCCAAGTGTGGTGATGCGTGCTGTAGTCCTAGCATTCTGGGAAGCTGAGACAGGAGAATCACAAGTTGGAGCCCAACCTGAGCAGTTTAGCAAGACTTCTTCTCAAAATAAAAAATTAGGGAAAAGGCTGATGATATAGGTAGTTTCAAGACCAATTGCCAGTAGAAAAACAAGAAGGAAGAAAAGAAGAAAGGAGGAAGGAAGGAAGGAAGGAAGGAAGGAAGGAAGGAAGGATATAAAGGAAGGCTCTTGGTCTTTGTTTGAGGGAGGTGGTATCACAGAAGTTTTCCTAGAGGAAACAGAAGCTCAGGTTTGAGTCCTAGGATGGCTTGGCAGGAGAATAGCAAGGGAGAAGGGAAGGAAAGGCAGCATGTGCAGGTACCAAGGATAGAGAAGCCTCCTCCAAGGGACTGAGAGAAGACTTGAGAAGTTAAAGCGAGTAGAAAGGAGGAGTGTGAGGGAATGAGATGAGGCTGGGGAGAAAGACAGTGGGGAATTTTCACAGCTATACCCAAGAATTTAGTCTTTCTCCAGAATTATACAACCAAAAATGTAACATAATTTGAGGACTTTATTTGGATAAGGTCCATGAATTGATGGTATCCAGGATCACCTCTAATGAGAATGTCCAACTATCAGTCAGGGACAGTCTTCCACTGCTGGCCAGTCACATCCCCTATGCTAGGAGCAGACTTTCCTCTGCTCTCAAAATCAGCCTTGCCACCCCCATTCTGGACTCTACTTTCAGGCACTACCTACCTACTCCAATCTGCCTCAGTTCATCAACTGGACCTTGACCAATGAGATCAGTCCATTCCTTCTTCCTCAAGCTGGACAGATGATCAAAAGGATTGTCTTCTCTGAGCATCCTTGTTTGCCCTATGTTCACAAAACTCATCTGTAATGAAATTTCAAATTGATAGAATACTTTTCCTTCCCATTATGGCCTGAGCTGTTGTGTTTGTTGTCTACCAACTGTTCAATGGGTATCTTGAAATCAAGGGCAATGAACGATAAAGTTTTTTAGGGTTCACCAAATCCAAACCCATTGTTATAATTAAGGACCAAAGCAGTAAATATTGACTTTCCAAGGAACAAAGACTATACGGAGGGCTTCTCATTTTTTTTAATTTTTTTTTATTTTAAAGAGAATAAAACAAAAGGAAACAAAAAAAAGCAGAACAAGGCAAATCAGAACAGAACAATGCAAGCAACACAGGACTTCACAACAAGACAACAGTGTATCAACAGTGGCTACCATAATGTCTCTTGTTTTCTTTGAAATAGTTGTCCATACCATCACACACAATAATATCAAACATAACAAAATAGTGTAAAACCAATCAAAAGAATGAAAGTATTACAGGACTTCAAAACCAGATAACAGGAAATGAACAATGGTTACTATAATGTCTCATTTTCTTCAAAAAAGTTGTTCATACCATCACACATAATAAAATCAAACATAACAGAATAAAACCAATTAAACAAATAAATGAAAGCATTATAAGACTTCAAAACAAGATAATAGGAAACCAATCACAATTAGCACACCTCCTTTTATGTTCAAAATAGGTGCGCATACCATCAGACAAAGTGAAATCTAACAAAACAAAGACAGAACAAAGCCAAACCCAACAAAATTGTGAAAACAATACAAGAGTTCAAGACAAGACAATAAGAAATTAACAGTAGTAGCCATCTTTCCCTCCCAGGTGTTTTTCCTCTATCGCTTTTACAGTAACTATTTTGCTTTTTGTACCCCATTAACTCCTGTTTTTTATGCTAGGGTTCACCCATTTGAATTCAAACTGTTTGGCCCAGGAACACAATCTCCAGTTGCATCCATTTACCTATAAAAACTTCAAGATTATTTTACTTTATAGCTGGTAGCTTTCCACTGCATGAAAATACCATATCTTTCTTATCCATTCTGCAGTGGATGGGCAAGTTACCTTTGCTATATTTCGGGGTCTACTGTCGCATAGAACAATTATTTTCTCTTCTTTGATTTTCAGTCTATGAATTTCCTTACCAGTTAAATACATTTCTTGTATACAGTATATTGATGGGCCTTGTTCTTGATCCACTCTCCCTGTGTTTCTTTTTATTGAGGCCATCTACATTAATGATTACAACCAGCATACATTGGTTTGTCTCTGCCCTGCTATCCTCCTGTTGTTGGCCCTCCACTTTTCCCCTTTATTTAATTGCCTGTCTTGTTTGGTGATCCTCCTCTGCTGCTGTCCCTGGAACCATGGTCAGCTTTATCTCTCTCTAGAATATCCTTCAGCACTCTCTGTAGGGTGAGCTTGATAGTCATGAATTCCTTCAGTTGTTCTTTATTATGGAAGTATCTCATTTTTCCATCAATTTTGAAAGATACTTTTGCAGGTTACATCAATCTGGGTTGGAAGTTGTTTTCTTTTGGGATAGAAACACTTCATTCCAAACCCTTCTTGACTTGATGGTTTGTGTTGAGAAGTCAGCCATGATTTTGATTGTCTTACATTTAAAGGTTATCTGTTTCTTTTCTGCAACAGCTTTTAAGATTCTGTTCTTGTGCTGAATTTCTGAGATTTTGATTATTATTTGTCTGGGTGTATATTTACTTTGGTTATGACTAGTTGGAGTTCTATATGCCCCACTTATCTGCATGCCAGATCCATTTCTGCTATTACTTCTGTAAATAGCCTTTTAATTTTATTTGTGTTGACCCCTGCTTCTTCATTGATACCTATCACTCTTAAATTATGCTTCTTTGCATCATCTTGCAGCCATTGAATTGTTATTTCCTGGTTCCTTGTTATTTTTAAGAGATCTTTCCTTTCACAATCACTAGCTGCAATCCTGTCTTCAAGGTCTATCTTCAGTCTCTTTCAAGAGGTTTTGCCAGCTTTCAACTGACTTCTTAATTTCATGACTATCTCTTTGAATCTGTTTCATGCATTTTAATTCCTTTCTATATTGTTTATTCGAGTTTTCCATCATTTACCTATGCTCCTCTTTTTATCTATGTCTTCTTCAAGAGTATGCTGAGCAATTCTTTCATTATATTTGTGATTTCTTCTTTTACCTGAGACATTATTTCTGATTTGATTGCTTTTACAATCTCATGAAGTTATTTCTTTACTTCAATTGCTACAGCTCCATGACTGTATCTCCCAGTGTGTGGGCTAGAAGTCTGAGGTTACCTTTTGCTCCTTTGTCTTGACATTCTCCTGGGTTCCTCCTAACAAGCCGGTTGTGGGGCTCCAGGCACTTTCCACTTTGGTAGCCCCTTAGTAGTGTAGAGGAATGGGACAGGCACCTAGGTTCCTCTGACCCCAGATTTACAGGGAGGTAGCAGGGCATGGAGTGGGCTTCTCCAGACCTGTGCAGCTACACTGGGGCTTCCCTGATTGCCAGGGGTATGGGGGTGGGGGGGCTGCTTCTCTCAGCCTGTGCGTTTACACCAGGACTCCCACATGGTAGTAGGCACACAGAAGTATCTTTGTCTGATTCTCCCAGTGGGTGATGGCTGCCCAAGGAACCAAGGGCCTCCAGTGGTGGCCTAAGGTGCATGGGGCTTACCTGGCTGCATGTTCCTGCTCCTGCTGGCTGCCTACAGGAAGGAGCCTCCAGGTGGTGTTGGCCAGCAGGTGGAGGCAGATCTGCTTACTCTTTTTACTCTTATAAATTATATCTCGTCTTCCCAGACATTTGTCATGGCAACTAGCCCTGGGCTTCTGACTCTCAGAGCAGTGAGCATTTTATGTATGGCCCCTTTGGTAAAAGGAGTTGATAGGCTGCTAAACATAGTAGGTAATGAATACTCATGACTTGAAGGTGACATTTTTAGATAGATCTTCGGAGTTCTATTGTATAGTGAATTTTTGAACACATTTAACATTCCACAATCATTACCCAGTCACTCAACAAATATTGCTTGATTACTTCTTACTAATCAGACTCTACATGAGACACTAGAGAGCTGTCTTAGTCCATTTTATGTTACTGTAATAGAATACCTGAGACCAAGTAATTTATAAAACAGAGAAATTTTCTTCAGTTCACAGTTTTGAAAGCTGTGATATCCAAGAATGTTCGCAGCTGCTGGTGAGGCCCATATTTCATGGTAGAAAACAGAAAGAAAAGGCAGTGCATGTGGAAGAAGCTAAACATGAGGGGCAGCCTCACTTTATAACATCCCTCCACTAGAGTAACTCACCCAGCACCATGAGAACTTCATTAATACCTCTAAAGATCCCACCACCTCTCAGTACCATTACATCGGGGACGATTCAACGTTGAGTTTTAGAGGAGACAACCACAGTCAAACCATGGTAGAAACCAAAGGAAAACAAGATGCCTACCTGAAGAGTCTGCATCCTGATCAAAGAGGGAGACAACAAACAATATATACATGGTACAAAACATGCTCTAACAAGGTTAAGCAGCAAGTGATAAGGGAGCACAGAGGAGACCTCATTCACAGTGCTGGGGAAATAACTGGGCTGGATTTTAAATAACGGGAGGGATTTAGAAAAAGTGGGGTGAAAGGAGAAGGGAACAAAGGTAGAAGATTCTCCCACATGCATGAAGTCAGTGGAGGGTCATCCAAGCATGTTTAAGAAGCGCCATGATTGTATGCATATAGCAAATACAGGGATTTCCTTCTATCTTCTGTTTGAAGGCAAGTGTTGTTTTCATTGTTTTGCTTTGTTCTGATTAATTGTTTTGCTCTATTCAATATTCTGTTTTGATAGGTTTTACAATGTTCTGTTTTTGGTTTTTGTTTTGCTATACCTGATTGAATGGACAACTATTGTGAAGATAACAAGATATACTATGGTACCTATTACTGTTATCCCGGTATCCTGCTGTGAAGTTCTGTACCAATTTCACTGCATTGTCTCGGTTGGCTTTTTTCTGACTTGTTCTGTTGTATTTTACTACCCTCAAAATAAAATAAAAAGAAAAAGAAGCATCATGGTCACAGGTGCTTATGAAGACGAGAGGTGCTGGTAAAGGATGTGAGCATGATGCTATCTTGAGGAAGAACTCCACAGTCCTGATTGACACTGACCCTGAAGGTCTGTGGCTGGCTTGTAAGCAAGGAGAAAATGGCCTGATCTCATGTGAGTTTTAGGAGGATACACCTAGATACTTGCCCAGAAAGCTAGGCAGAAGGCAGGAAAAATTACGAAGAGTGTTACTGCAATACTCAGCCAGTGCAATGTAACCTTCATGGCTAAGCCATTGATTGGTGTGCTCTGAAACACTGCTGTTAGTTTTATAAAAGCCACAACAACACCAGCAAGAAAAAAAATTAGTGGGCTCGAAAGATTTGGTTTGGAAGCCCTAATTTGCCCTTTCTATAAGTCATCAAAAAAGTTATGTCATTCCTGTAAACAGTGCAGATCAGCACAGATCATGGAGTCCAACCCCAGATTTATCAGAATAATAAAGTAACATAAAGTAATGACTTGGCCAAGGTCATTCAGTTAACAGCAACCTGCCTGTAAGTACCCTTTTTGCCTCCACTAGAAAAGCAAAATGGTCCTGCAGAAAGAGCACTAGATTGCGAATTTCAATTCTCATCCTGTCCCTATTTACAGCCTGTTTTTCCACAAGTCCAGCTCCCTTTCTGAGACTCAGTTTGCCCGCGTGTCAAACAAGAATATTGATCCAGTGAGATCCCCATGGTAACTCCAAGCTCCGAGATGTCACATGGCTGTTATCCAGTGGGAAAAGTAGGCTGAAATCTGAAGCAACTCCCCAGAGTGCTTCCTGCTAGGGGCAGCTAGAAGCAGGTGGGTCCAACCCCAGGTGGCTGCCGCACAGCGGGCAAGAAGAGGAAGGGAGCAGCGTTAGCATTCCCCCAGAGTGAGCCTAGAAGCCCAGAGGGCCCACGTGGAAAGCAAATAAGCCAATCCTCTGACTGCTTACAGAGCCATAGATCACCTTAGAAAGCAGCCACTGCTCCCCTGTTGCCGTGGCAACTTTTCTCTGCACTTCCCAACACTCAAACCCCAGAGCAGGGCCCAACTGACCTACAAGTGGAGACCAGACATTCCCGGTGGGGGACGGAGAGATGTGAGCAGCAGAGGCCATGTGACGCAGAATGCAGGAATGGAATTTTGTCCCAGATGTGTCCAGCTGCTGTAATCCTTCCTCTACAAACACTGCCTCATAGCCTAACCGGAAAGAGGTGGGGAATGGAGGGGAGGAGTCCTTATGCTGTATGTCACTCTGATTTGAAAGAGCCTGGTTTTTTCTGTATATCTATGCAGCAAGTTCCCAAGCACCTATGCTGCCATGAACTTGCTGCATGACTTTGGGCAGGTCATTTAACCTTTCTAGGTCATGGTATCCCAAACTGCAAAATGGAGCTAACAATTCAGGAGCATGACTGCAGACTCCTCTTGCCTCCAGCCTCTGTGTATGAGTCAGTTGGGACATTTGGAGAATCCTCACATAGGAAATGACAGTCTTTTTACACGTAAAGTTTCACTAGCCATCTCTTCCTGTCCACTGCCATCGCATCATTACTGATGCATTTAAGAACTGATTTTCTGGACGTTTTTTAGCTTACAGAAAAAATTTCTTTAGGGGCCAATATATTAGCTGCTGATTTTAAATCCTGAGGAAATAGAACAAAGTACCTCTGAAATTATTATCAAAGTCATTAGGAGATTAGGATTTTTCTTATCAGTCTTCAGTTTACACAGTGATACAGTCTGAAGACATCTATTTGTGCACCATGGGAAATTCCAAAGATGATACATCATCTCTTAGGATGGTATCAACCACTTCTTCCTTCTCTGCCTCCCTCCTTCCTTCTCTTTATTTATTCAGAGAAGCTCAAACAGAGCTCCTTGGGTGATTACTATGCAGATTCATTTAAAGAGCACCTGTTCTGTGTCAGGCACTTTGCTGAGATGTAGCATAATAAACCAGGTCTGGCTCTGACAAGGCACAAAACTCAGTAGAAACAAACAGGAGCAAAGGGTCCTCTCATCCCTTATAATTTCAGCTTCCTAACAACACTGGAAAGGAGACCTCATCATAGCCACTTCAGAGGTAAGAAACTGCCACTCCTCAACGAAGGGAGGACTCCCATCCAGGACTCTCTGTTTGACCTAGTCTGCATTTGAGGCCTTCCCTTTCAGGCCATATTCCCTGGTATCACCCAAGCTTATCTTGCACACTGACCTCCCTTGTTTTACACGGGCAGCCTCCTGTCTCCTTTCTGTTCCTACTTGTCCTGCTCTCCACATTTGACTGAATGAAACTAGCCCCCACCTCCACCTCCTATTGCATGTTTCTAGATCACTAGTGCATTTACAGATAGACTGTGTACAAAATTTTGATGACTGGGAACACATTACTTTGAAGGGAGAGGGACAAATCATGCAACAGATTCCACAGGGGGACCAGAGGCCATGCAACGTTGAGAAGGATTACATGATCCCTCTAGTTGTCACTGGTTCCTCTTGTAACCCCCCATCCACAGAACCTGACACTCAGCCAAAACACGCAGAATGGAAGAAAGTACGAGTGGCCACCACCCTCAACATGTTCTCCTACATGGATCATAGCACACACAGAATGATCACTGTTATTGCTTGGATTTGGAACATCTCCCAGAGGCTCACATACTGAAGGTGTGGTTCCCAACACAGCAGTGTCCAAAGTAGGGCTTTGGGAAGTGATGGTGTCATAAGGGCTTTGACTTCATCAATGGATTAAACCATTGGCAGGTTCATAATCTGTTGGGCTGTTGGGAGGTGACGGAAACTTAGGAGATGGGATCTAGTGGAAGGAAGTGAGTCGCTAGGGGTGTGCCTTAGGAAGCTATGTCTTGTCCCTCATTACCTGTCTCTCTACTTTCTTCTCTCTCCTCTCTTTCTTTCTCTCAATCGCTCCCTCCCTCTATTCTCTTTCTCCTCCTCCTCTGTCCCTCCATCTCCTCCTCTTTCTTCTTCTCCCTCACTACTATGAGGTGAACAGTTTTCACCTGCCACACAGTTCTGCCACAATGGACCCATTATAGGCTCAAAGCCCGCTGAGCCGCACAACTATGGACTGAAACTTCTGAAACTATGAGCCGAATAAACTTTTCCTCCTTTAAGTTGGTTTCACCAGGTATTTTGTCACAGTGATGGGACGCTTACTAACACAAACACCAATCCTTAAATCCTCATCTCAGTGTACTTTGTCTAGAAGAAGAGCAGCAAAATAAAGAAGTAATTAGGTGGAGGAGTAACAAAACCAAGTGCAGGTCACTGAGAAATGAAGACTCAGTTATACATCCATTGGAGGCTTCAGATACACAAAGGAAGTTGAATGAGTGAGAATCAGAAGGAAAGGGATGCTATTACCTTAGCAAGATTAGAAACTCATCCAAATGCCTCACTGTGTAGATCACAAACTGCAAGGGCACTGGATGGATGGAAAGTGCCTGAACTTGCAAACTGAAGGCCTGGTATCATCTAGACTAGATTTCTTTACTCACCTTCCATAGACCTTAGGAGATTAGGAGAGACTCTTAATCTCCCCAGTTACTCACTTGCAGAATGTAAATGCCCTACCGACATGGCTGTCACTGTTGCCATGAGGTTCAGAGCTGTTTCTGGGTACTACGCTTGCAATGAGCAGGGCAATCACCATCAGAGGCCATGCTGACAGATTCCAGCCTGTAAAACCCAGGCTCAGAGAAGCTCATCACTGCTCATGCCTCCCACCCGTGTGTGCCATGTGAGCTAACCTCAGGCAACAGACGCAGAGGCCACTTGGTTATTATTCCTTCAATCAAACCCTGCCACTCCCCCTCAGGACCACTTTGTCCAGCCACTTCCTTCGCTCTGCCACATTTGTCTCTCAGTGGCCTCAGCCTTCCCATCAAGGGCCTTGGGCTTATCTTTTGAGCCATCGCACTCTCTCTTCATACCCATCACTACATCTCATACGGGCTTTCCCTGGTCCTCTTGAGACAAAGGGAGGCATCTGTGATAGGCGGTCACTGGTGCCAACCACACTAGTGCAAATGAAGGAATTCCTCCCTGCCTATCCCTAGGAGCCAGATGGTAGGGCTCCATCTGGCCACGAGTAATAAATATATTTATGCTCCAGAAAAACAAGCAGCCATAGATCTTCTCTATGGGAGGCAGTTTGATTTTATTTCCACCACACGAAATGGAGCCTAACCAATGAGCCAGCAGGAGAAAGAGACCGACACAGGATTGTAAAATGGCTGAGGCTACAGGATCCACTTAATAAAACCTGAAAATAAAAGCTTCACTATCAGGTTACTGCCTTGTGCTTTAAAACAAAATATGCATATTGGAAAATTTGGATAAATAAACAAACAAAAAAAGATGCTATGTTCTTTGACCCAGAGGTGAGGTGGTGAATTACAGGCAGAAGCAATGGGCATTCTGGGAGAAGCTGGAGCCCATTCAAATAGACAAATGTACACACTCATTCATTCCACAAACATTTATCGAGAACCTGTTGCGGGCAAGGTAGGCACTGACTCTTCCAAATGAGGCAGGTCCAGTTTTCCCTTCATTCCTTATAAATAACCCATCATTCCAATTTTACCTTCCTCATTGCTGCCTTCCCTGCAAGATGGTTGCTATATTGTTTATCCAACTGTTTATTTTAAATCAACTTTTTTTTAGACATACCAACCTGAGTTTCATCCATAAATCAGAGCTTTGAAGTCCTGGCTATATTTTCTCTAGTATATATTAAAATAAATACATAATCATAGACTCATATGGTGCCTAAAGTTGTCCTGTCTGCTAACAGTGGTGCATATGTCACATGCTGAGAAAAGCCCCTGGATGGGAAGATGGAGCAGTTAGGAGAAATTCAGCTCTCTATAACAGAAAACCCCAAATAAGTGACTCATACAAGATAGTTAGTTTTTTCTAACAAAAGAAGTCTAGAGATGAACATATGCAAATGTAGCTGATTCTAGGGTAACAGATAATCAGACTTCCATCATTTAGTCCCACTATTCCAGCATGTGCTTCTCCCCTCAAAGCCACTTCATGGCCCAAGAGAGCTGCTGGAGCATCATCCATCACAGTTGTATTCCAAGAAACAGCAGGAAAAGAAAGGAGAGATGTGCCATGTCACTTGAGTCAGCTCTCTTTAAGAAACTTTTCAACAAGTTTCCCAAATGAATCTTTTCATCCATCTTTTTGGCTACCACTGTATGGAATACCCAGCTATGCCTGGTTTCAAGGGAGCAGCTTTTGGTGCATGAATCAGAATCAAGTTCTAGGTAGTTCTCTGCTTGAACACAGCATTCCTAGTTGGCCTCCACTGCTGGTCTGCACTTGCCCTGATTCTCGGCTACAGCTTAGCCTTGAACTTTAGACCCAGTGGATGGTGATGGTAGCCTGGTAGTCTGGCCCGGTTTTCATCTGACTCTTCTTACGAAGATGGGCTCCTGCTTTAGAATCTCATCTCTCTGACTGAGATCTCCCTAACTGAAAGCTAGGTCCTAACTGAGACTGAGAATCTGCACTCCCTAGAAATCTCTTCCAAATTACCTGCACTCTGACCTCAGAATGGGCCCTTCAGAAGTTAATTTCTCTTTGGATCCTGCTGGGGTTAGAGGTACACTGCTGGGAGACCCCATACCATCTGCGCAACCCGCCGGGCTGGCTGACCTCCTCGACTCTTACCCCAGGACCTCCAAATTGCCAGAGCCGTGCTGTTCAAGCCCATCATTTCTCTCCCTAATGAGTTCCAAACTTTCTTCTGCTTCTACTGTCACTGTTAGACATTGCCCGCTTAGAAATGTTTGTCTGCCTTCCTGGATCATGTTGTTCCACGTTAAAAAAAAAAAAAATACAGAACCCTCTGGCTCTGGGCTGCGATGGCTTTGAGTTTAGTCTTTATTACTTCCACTCCAATAAAATGAAGGATCTTCAATAGGTGCACTTGCCTCTGAGGGCGAACCCTTTCTGTTAACGCCTTCTACAAAAATCCCTGTGCAACGCTGTGTAACACTGTCATGCAATAATTAGAGACTACTTAATGTTTAGCCTTTTCTTTAATAATGAGTTTCGCTGTATTGGAAAAAGCATAATTGCCAGGCTTATGTATTATTCACCTATCATGTTCTCTTTCAAAACTCAGTGCCCAGCACTTTGAGAGTATCCAACAAATGTTTACTGAGAGAATGGATAAATGAATGAAAGGACAATAATATTTACTCTCTTGTGTCCACAAACCAGAGACTCTTAAGTCCACAGTTGTACTAACTTCACTACACGTTATTATGCATAAAGATGCACCCTCTTAAGTGGGGCTTTAGGATCTAGGTAAGAACAAGGGTCAGCCAACTTTTCCCACAGAGGGCCGAAGAGTAAATATCTTAGATCAAGCATGCCACATGCTCTCTGTCATGACTATTCAATTTTGCCACTGTAGTGCCAAAAACAATAAGTAAACAAGCAAATGTGGCTCTATCCCAATAAACTTGTCAGCTATCAGAAAATACTATCCTCCCTGGGGTTTTCCTTAACCATCTAAAAATGCAGAATCCATGCTCAGCTCACAGGTTGCACAAAAACAGGTGACAGGCTACATCTGGCTGCAGTCCATAGTTTACTGACACGAGACAATATATATATATATATATATATATATGGTTGTCAGCCTCTATTGGGCATAACTATCTGGAATACTTGTTAAAATGCACATTTCTAAGTTCTGCAGCCAAAGAACCACTATCAGTAGGGATGGTTACGAGGCCCAGGAATTTGCCTTTTCAGAAAGCAAGTAATTCTGTTTCAAATGGTTCTACTTGCTTGTATATCATACCTACCTGTACACTTTAAGGAACTAAGCATAATTAGAGCAGATTAAGCTGCCATGACTAACGGACCCCAAAATATCAGCAACCCGACGCAACAGAGCTTCAGAATATAAAGTTCTAGGTAATCAGCACACAGGTGATTCTCTTCCAGGAATTCTCAGGGTCCTGGCTTCTCATGAGTTTCCAAGACACCCTGGAAGTAACATTTCACATACAGGAAGGATAGGAAACATTAGGGCTAACAAGGTCAGGGTTTGAGCCAGGCTTGAAAGAGAGGGATCATTTTGGCTGCAGCAGAGACAAAAGGTGACAAGAAAAGACAGAGGGAAAAGCTGAACTATGCGCTCAGGAAGGGGATAAGAACATTGACTTGGGGACCTACTTAGTGGTGCCTACTCCTGTGAGCTAAAGCAAAAACAAACCAACTACCGAAAGTCTCTTGGTGCAAGCTGAACCCTGGTAAGTGGTTGCAAGAAGCAGCAGAAGACTTAGGTTTAGTCCCAGTTCTACCACTTTAAACCCTTGGAACTTGAGCTTCAGTTTCCTGATCTGAAAAACAGGAACAACAGCACCTGTCCTTTCCCTTCTCACTAAATCGCACAGCTCAGCTGTCCACCCTGGCTCAGCTCTAATCTTGGGGGGCTTCCTGGGAAATCTGGGATCAGGGCTCTCAGTTTTCTCAGACGGTTGTTCTCAAGGGCAGTACTCTGATCGACAACACCAGGTAACTTGTTAGATATGCAGGTTCTCAGGCTCCACCCCAGACCCACTGGCTCCAAGACTCTGGAGGTGGAACCCAGAAACCTCTGCACAAATATTTCTCTGGGGATTCTGATACATGCTCAACTTTGAGGATGGCTGCCCTAGGCTCTCTCTATCACCAAGCTATTCCATGCTGGAAAAAAGGGGGTGGGGGAAAGCCTTCCCCCTCCTTGCAGAGATTGGGCCACCCTGGAGATGCGCTGTTCTGTGACAATCTGCATGCAGCAGCAGCGATGAACAGCAGAGAAACACTCTCACCGTCTTGCATCCCCAAGCCGCGTTGAGCCCTCTGATTGCTGTGTTGACGAATAATAGCTCATTTTCCAAAGACCTAATTACATAATGAGGCCTCCATGCTCCTCAGGCCTGCGGTGTATCTTCCAAATTGTGCATCAGGTGTTGGCCCTGCACACAACTGGTTGAAAACCTCATTTGAATACTGTTTAGACGAGAGATTAAAGCACTCTGTGGCCAAAAGTGCTGTCTGCAGAGGTGGCCTTTCCAGCTCCTTCCTACCCCCACTGGGCAGCATGACACAGATCCTAATCATGGTGGAGACCAACCATGGAGCCTAGGAAGGCAGGCTGTGCCCACATCATGGGGGAGGCCCTGGCACTTCTGCTTCCTGTGTCTGCCAGCGCGGGAGCCTCTCCACCTCTGCAGTCCAGAATCTGGAGGTGGTTTGGACATGGGGAGGGCCCAGACCACAGGTCTGAAACCTCATCCCTGTGCTGATCTCCTGGGCAAGCTTCCTTGGGATGCTGGATTATCCTGAGCCTTCTCTAAAAAGTTGGAATGACTCTCTTTGCCTCGTAAGCTGGCCCAAAGGCTCAGCAGAGAATAAAGGTAAAGTGCCCATGAGTAGACCAGGGCTCCGATGGGCAGCGTCAGCACTCCTCTCCACCCCACAGCCTTCACTCCTTCACACTTGGAGTTCTGACCTTTCTATGTGCTGTTTCTCTCCCTGAAGTACCTCCATCCTTACCCCCCACTCCTGGCTGGCTCCTATTCATCTGCCGGGTCTCCTTTTGAGAATCATTTCCTCTAGGACATGTTCCCTGACTACCACTCCTGGGTCCAGGTCTAAGTTCATACCTACTTCTCTGCAGCTCCCTTGATCGCTGATCTTTTCTGGCTTATATCACTGGTTAAAACTTTCTCAACCCTCCTAATACCACTGGAACCTCTCAGCAAACAAGAAACATACTGCCTTGCTCACAATTTTAGCCCCATTTCCTGGCAATTAGTAGGTAGCCAATACCTAATAAATGAGTGAATGAATCAATAATAGTCAATGTTTAATGAATGGATGGATGAATCTTACTGAGGCTCCAAATATGATTGGAATAAATCCAACCTAACCCAGCAACCATTTACAAAACTTCCACTATTTGTCAGATTGCTATGGGAACAAGGAAGGAAAGATAGATAAAATAATAATGATTCCCATGTTCAAATAATTTTCAATCTTAAAAACTGTGCATGCAAGAAATGCAAAGGTATGTTCTGGGGAGAAAAAGGCCAGGAGTCTTTAAAGCACCTGCTTCCTGACACCTTCATAACAAATCCTACCCCAGGAAACTTCCCAGGGCAGCCTGCAGTGGAAACTGTATACTGCTTTACTGTTTTTGCTCAGATGAGCTTTGACCTCAAAACTTCTTGTGCAATTCTAACTCTCAAATTTCTGTACATGGGCTTTGGCACTTTTTGTTTAATCTGTCACCAGTTGGAAATCTGAATGTGCACACTCTCACATAGACACTGCCTGCTTCCGACGGAGGTGGACAAGATACAGCCCCTCTGCTGCTGGCTGCTCCCAGGTTGTGATGGGCAATGCATGAGGAGACACTGCCTGCTTCTGACGGAGGTGGACAAGATACAGCCCCTCGGCTGCTGGCTGCTCCCAGGTTGTGATGGGCAATGCATGAGGAGTCTCCCATTCAGCTGAGGAGCATCAGGTGCCTAGTCTGTGCCAGACACAGAGCTGGGTGCATATGTGTCCAGAGGGAAGCAGAGGAGAGGATGGTGGTGAAGGAAGACAGGTGGTACATGTCTATAATGCCAGCATTCTGGGAGGCTGAGGATTCCAAGTTGGAGCTTAGCCTGGGCAACACAGCAACTAGCAAGACTCTTGTATCAAAATTAAAAATAAAAAGGGTTGAGGGTATAGGTCAATGTAAAGGCCCTGGATTCAATCCCAAGTACTGAAAACAAATACACACATACACAACACAACACGCATACCACACACACAAACACACATAGCTCCTCCCTTCCAATAACTGTCCCAGGAGGCTGGTCCAGTGTGTAAATTCTTAGTGTGTAATCAGAGAAGCTTATACAGCAGTGAAATGAGGATGAAAATAAAGGACATTTGAGTTGAGGTCAGATGGATGAGTAGGGGCCCCTAGCTCACAAGAAGCTGAAGAAGAGCAGACCAGGCCTGACCCTGGAGTGAGAAGGAACCCCGAGCACATAGAAAGGCCTTTCTGCAGGATAGCAAAGAACGAGGAGGGAGTGTGGGTATAGGACAGGATGGCAGATGCAGTGGGAAGAACTCTGCTGAGAGTTTGAACCTTTATGCCAAGAG
This sequence comes from Hydrochoerus hydrochaeris, assembly GCA_004027455.1. Classification (NCBI taxonomy): domain Eukaryota; kingdom Metazoa; phylum Chordata; class Mammalia; order Rodentia; family Hydrochaeridae; genus Hydrochoerus; species Hydrochoerus hydrochaeris. The sequence continues at coordinate 43,437 of PVLA01009022.1, forward strand.
CAGCAGGGAGTCACTGACAGCAGTGGGTGCTGAAGGGAGGAGGCAAACTTGTTCAGTTTTGCACAGTGGAATTTCTTGCTGACTGCAAGGAAAGTCAGAGCGATGAAGAGACTATTGCTGTGGTCCAGTTAGTTGGGAGGTCGGATGGTCCAAGTGGTGAGTAACATTGAAGCTGATCATGGAACGGCACTGGGAGAAGGTCGGGGGCACGAGATCTGCATTGAGCATTGCATGTATATTGGGAGGAGCTCTGGCCAGAGAGGAAAGCAGCCCAGTCAAGAGGGACATCAAAGGGTTTCCTGAGGTCTTGGGAAGGTCGATCTAGAAATTATTGAGGCGCGGGTTTGGAGAAATGGGAAGAAGCCAGAAGCAGGGATGCACTGCAGGCTTTTGACAACAGCGTTAGGTAGATGATTACTGAACTAGACTGATTGTGCCAGAAACATCTTATGAGATCATCTCCTCTAAACCCTCCCCTCTTACAGAAGTGGGAGGATTCGTGTTACCCAGCCAAAGCCCCATCATCAGAGAGTGGGAGACGGGATGATCTGGCCATGGTGGTAGGAGAGGGGAGTGCTGGAAGACGGCAGGCAAAGGCAGGAGGTGGCTCCCCAAGAGCCAGGAAGTAGCCTGGGTGAACAGCAGGTGGATACCTGCCCCATGAGAAGGGCTAATTGGTCATTTCCAGGATTTCTGGCCTATTGTTTCTGACATAAAGAGGGGCAAGTGGCCAAGATGGACACCTAAGAGAAAGAGTGGACTGGCAGGGAGAACCACGTACACAGTTCTGGGTGTTCTGATTTCCAGGTCTCTACAAGCCACCCAATGAAGGTCAAACTGGAGATTCCAGAGAAGAAAGCTGAGAAGTATTAACTATAGATAGAGACTGAGGAGCCATAGAAATATAGGGGTGGCATTTGGAGCCATGCCAGCAGAGGAGCTAAACTGGGAGAGAGAGAAGAAATGAGAGCACAGGACAAAATCCTGGAGGGAACAAGAATTGTGACCACGTGGGATGAGGAAGCATCAAAAGGGCAAAGAATCCTGCACATGCTAAATGGAAAAAAAATTTAAAAATGGAACTGTCACCAGGCTTGCTCTTCGTCATACAGTCTCTTGACTGGTGGGGGCAGATCCAGACCCCAAAGGTTCTAACTCCAACACTGTTCTTCCCAGAACCTTATGTCACCATTGTGTGTCTCTTCTTTCTCTTCTCAAGGTGCAAGGGTAAAGAAAAATTTTCAAAAGCCCTTCAGTGCCCACGGATCATCAATACAGAGTGAAAGCCTTCCCAAAACTTTCATTTTCCCTGGAAATTTTATCCAAGAAATAATGTCACATTGTGATAGCATTTCAGTCAGGTTCCACAGACACACATTTCATCACTCCAGAAATGACTGCAGATGGGAGGAGGAGGAGCCACGCATGAGGGAGAACAGAGCACTGTCAAGAGATACTGCTTTCCTTGGAGGAAGAACCCCATAGGGAACAGGGAAAAGTGCAGTGTGCGCTCACTTTCTCGCTCTGTCTCTCTGTCTCTCTCTGTCTCTCTGTCTCTCTCTCTCTCTCTCTCTCTCTCTCTCTCTCTCTCTCTCTCTCCCCTCCCCCCGGGGACCATGTAAATAGGAGCAGGTCTGATGAACAGCAATGGATGGAAAATCACTAGGCCTGTGGGGAAATAGCTCACCTGGAGCTAATGCCTTCTGAGTGGCGTCACATGGCAGTCTTGGAGGCAATGGGTGTCTGACTCAGGGCCAGTGTGGATCTCCTTGCCCATCCATTTACAGGGAGGCCAGTCACAGTGCTCAGGCCTGAAGCCTTTTCAGACACCCACTCTCCAAATAGTCGGCAGCCCTTAGAGGTGAGCAGGCAATTAGTCAGGGAAGGGGAGAAGAGAGACTAAATATAATCAGACTCCAAGTGCTAGCTCTGTGGTTTAGGACTTAGTATGACCTTCATTTTCCTGATACACTATTGAGACTGAAAGAATTCCAGTACCTTCAGTCACGGAGGTGATAAGTGATGAAATCAAAATTTGAATCTAGGACTTTCTGATACCAGAAGCCTTTTTTTCCCACTACGAGGGAAGTAGAGATTATTATACAAGAAACAATAGGAATAAGAATTAGCTGCTCTCCTCAAGAGGTAGAGGAGAAAAAGGGAGACAAAGGTAAACAAGGAAATGCTGCAAGCTCCCAAAATATTAGAATCAAAAGAAGCTTATCTGCTAAGAACCTCTTTATAGGGAGGAGATAGCGTGATTTTGAAGACGCTTTCCACCATTTTAAAGATGCTCTCTATTAAGAGGCTCTTTTTTCCCCCCGGAAAGAAGCCATAATGTAGTGAGATTGTTAGTTTTTTTCCTGAAACTCATGGAAGATTAAGAGTAGCTGAAGTCCTCAACTGCAGATAGCAGTTAGTGACAAGATAGTTTCCTTTGCTCTCTGCTCTCTGCCCTATGCTCTTTACAGAATCATCAGAAAGGCAAGAGATAATTTCAGTCTGGACAAGCTTATGACTCTGCAGGAAAACAGACAGCACAACACTGATCTGAAATGACAATGTAATGGGAAGTTAAATGTATGTTTGGGACACAGCACCTCACAGCTGCGAGCATAACAATAAGAAAAACAGGCAGAATCCAACCATAGGGACTCATAGAAACTGTTTCTCTACACAGACTTTGAAGAGTGGATAAGATTTGGGCAAATGCTTAACCAAACTTTCTTAAAACACTAGCATTCAGAAGATGGATGGTGGTATAGCAGAAATGACTGCCCAACCAGTATACTTCGGTTTGATAGTTGGCCAGGAAATAGTTCCTGTTCCAGACCTGGTTGCTCCTCTGTCTGAGAAATGGCTGGTCACTGTGATGCAAGTCATATAGACCAATCCCCAATTGACAAGCCATTCTGCTTCTGTACTTTCTGCTTGCCTATAGCATATAAGCTCTAGAACACCAGAGATCAGGGCCTGAGAATGATCCCAATCAGTGCCCATCAGTATAAATAAATCTGCTTCCAAATCCTAGGTGTCATTTCAATGTTTCTGTTTTCAGCTGCAGAGATTTTTCACCGCTAAGATAAAATCATAGATGCTCTGATTCTCAAAGCACATTAGCTTAATGGAGACAATTTTCTCTATATTGAGGGGTATTTTTCTTAAATTGCATTTAAACTTTGGGTTCCTACTACCACTTGCCTGCTAGGCTGTGCTATAAGTGACACAGACAGCTAAGCAAGTAGAAATAAGTGATAATGGAAAACCAGGAATGTGCTTTCTTTGAAATATTTTAAGTGTGATTATTCTCTTTTTGAGTTAAAGCAACCTGTGTACATGTAATATAGCTGTATTTCCTGCTTTAAAAAAATTGTTCCTGGCATGAATGATGGAATTAAATATGTCAATATTTCATGGTATTTCACATAGGAAACCAAGAATTCTAGGCATTTTACCACCTAAACCACTTTGAAAGGCAGTGAGATAGATCAGGTTGGAGGAGACGGCAGGCCTTCCAGATACAAGAGGCAGAAAGAGTAATTTTCCTGGAGAGGTAGGAACAAATGCAGTCTGACAAGGAACCCTGCTGGTGCCTCTAAAATTGCTTTGAGAATTTAAAATCTATATGACTAACCTCCAGTGCCAAGGGAGAGCTTATTCTACAGTCCCTGATTTTCCCTGTCCAATGCTCTACTCCCCACTTGGCCCCAATTCCTCCCTCACCATCAGAAATCACAAATTGACATGGTCTTAAGTGGAATTCAACTCACACGGGCAAGGTTTTTTTAGAGGGAATCACATTATTTTACAACATTTTAAATTATGCATCGATATTTTAAAATGGGATGATTTTATCTAAATAACCAGATATCTGATTTTTCTTTAAAAATTAGAAGAAAGGCAATAGTGAGCCTTTCCTCACTTACAACCATAGAGATATGTGAGACTCAGCTGCTATTTAGCAAACCATGTCCTCTGTGGTCCTCACTGCTCACTCTACAATCCAAGACCCAGCAGTGGGTTGTTACTTGAGACCACATCAGAAATGCAGAATCTCAGGCTGTATCCCTGTGCTACTGAATCAGAATCTGCATTTGAACAGAATTCCCAGAGGATTTATTTGCCTATTAGAGATCGAGAAGCTCCAAGTTGATTCTTCCAGTCCCAGTCCAGCCTGTTTGTCTTCTTCACCTCAGCAGTCAGGCCTGGAGACACCTGATAGCCCTACTCTAGGTCAGATTCACTCTTGAACAAGGTGCCAGCCACGCTCTGCACTCCTCATCACCACCATGCAACTCAAGAGATAAGAGTTCAGTTTGAACCTTCCTTCTCCCAAAAAACTATTTGGCCCCATCCTAGCAGGCCCACGACCTCTGTCCAGCAAGGTTCCTCCAAAAGCCCTGAGTGGCCATCTTCAGGGAACTGTATCCCTTCACTGTCCTGCATGTTTCCCAATCTGACCTAATAATTTCCTTCAATCTATTTTTCATCTACCATTTCAGCTACCCAACCCAGGGGTCATAATGTTGACCTTATCATCACCAGTGGCTGTATCACCTTTGAAAACCCTTGACCTTAAGCATCCATTCTGACAAGTTCTTATCCTCCTGGCACACCCACGCCCATGCTGGTCCACCAGCATGGTGACTTCATCAAGGCTTCTAAACTGATGGCCCCTATAGGTCTCAACCCCCCGCTACTCTCTGTGTCTTTCTTTAATGACTTGTTTAACACCTCTGCCTCTTACTCCATAGGACAATCCTGGAGCAGGATTAAATCTAACTCTCCTCTTGCTCCAAGTTTCCAGAGGAAAACATACATTCATACGACAACTGGTCTAACTTTAAATTCGTGGCTAGAAATCTCAAACTGGCACTCAGTGTTGCCTGGCAATCCTACCTCACTCTCCTGGGAAGTTCACTTGCCTCTTCTCCAAAATGACTGTTTCACACTTTCTCCTCTGTACTCAAACTCCTACATCTTTTGCCCTAAAATACACACTCGTACACAACAACCACAGTCCTTATCACATACTTGAACACAATTAGGCAGAGACTCTAAGACTTCCCTACTGAAAAGTTGCTTGCTGAAACACATCACGGCCTTTTCTCAGATTTCCATGGGTGAAGTGTCCCTGCCTCTTTCAGAGGCCACCTTTTCTCTTATACCCCAGATCCCTTTCATTTTTCCCACAAAAGTAGCATGATTCTGCAATTCTACCTCTCATACATTTCCTGTTAGGTCCCCAGGCTGGGCCCCCCAAAAGACGGCATAGAAAACCCTCTCCATGCTTCACACCTTGCCTAAAGAGTAGCCCCTGAACCCTGGAATCCTGGTTTAGGGAGCCCACAGAAGACATCCTGTACCCTTTGCTCAGTGCCAAAAATCACCAATGACCCTACACCTACCTCAACACCCTTCTCTCCTGGAAAGCCCCAAAATTTTTACCTATCTCAGCTAGATCTCCCTCTCGACAGAACCTCCCCCCTCCCTTATCTAAACTCCCCTATAAAATATTCCCTCTCCCCTCCCTTGGGACCAACTGTTTTTTCGCCCTTGGCCCAACTAAACCAGTTTGCAATAAAGTTACCACGTTCACTTTAACCTTGCCTGCCTCAGTGGACTCAGCTGTGCCCTGGTTTAGCTTAACACTCTCCATCTCTCCTTTCCTCTAGCATCATTCCCTTTGTATGCAGACTTGTTCCCAGCCAAAGCTATCTACAGCAACATGTGCACACATCTAATTCTTCAGTCATTTTTCTTGTCTCTGGTTCCTTTCATATCAAAACTGTGTTTAAAAAAAAAAAAAGAAATATCTCTACTTGTCTGTGCTTCCACGCCATATGTCTTTTCAACACACTCTAGGCATGCATGCAACTTTGCCACCCTTAGATGCTTTCAGGTCTTTGCCAAAGCCTCTGGTGGCCCCATTCAGCAGTCACTTATCCGTGCTCATGATGCTGACTTCCCAGCAGAAGGCAGTGCTGTTCACCCTCCTTTCCTGGACTACTTTCTCCCCTTCACTTTGGTGACTGCTCACTTTCAGGGTTCACTCCCATTTTACAGACCCTTCTGTCTACCAGAATGTTCCTCCTTCTTTGCTGAAATTAAATTTTGGAATGCCTTGAGGCTCTACCTGGGGACCCTTTCTCTTTATCAACATGCCTCACTCTTGGTAATCTATATGCAAATGATCCTAGATCTATATTTCCAACTTTAATCACTTCTCAAAGCTCAGGTTGCAAATATCCAATGGCCTATATTGTATCTCTGCATAGTCATCTGAAAGGTATCTCAAAATTTCCACAGCCAAGAACAAAACACTTGATCCCAAAACACCCCTGTCCCTAGCATACATGTGTATGCACACACATGCACATTTTTGCACATGCAATCAGAAAACCTGCCAAATTCTCCCTATCCCAATTATTTCCCATCTCAGACACTGTCACCCTACCATAAGCCCCATATCTTGCGGTGTTTCTTGATTCATCTTTTGACTGTCCAACCTCTCACCCAGTCAACCAACAAAGGCTATTGATTCTCCTTTCAAAATACATTGGGAAATGTGCATAGATGTGTCCCTGTTTCCCTCTCTGCTACTAACACCTTCCTCTAAATCATCACCATTTCTCACCATACAGATAGAAAACCATCTAATGGTCTCCAGCTTCCATTTTTGAATTCTTCCATTCCTTCTTCTTGTGTAATAGTGGCAGGACTTTTTTACAGATGTGTATCTAATCATGCCATCCCCCTGTTGCACCAACAAAATCTAACCACTTTACCCAAGGATCAGTCCATCCCTATGACTCCATCTCCATCCCTTCCCCCAATGTCACTTGTGTCACTTCTCCCTTGCTCCCTACTGGCTTATGTACATCTGTTTTCCATCCCAGGTCATTTTTTCCAGTTCTTCCTGTATTTGGGATTCCTCTCCTTCTGCTCTGACCACAAAGTCAAAAGTAGACAACCAAAATATTGTGATCATATCATTCTTTTAAATCTGCCTCATATTTTCCATTCTTATTTTTCCTACCCACTTGTTTATTGGCTCTGACCCTCATCATCAGCCTGTATAGAGTGGAAATCCTGCCTACCCTCTTCTGTGCCTATGACATGACTTGACAGTCTAAAAGATCTCAATAAATATTTGTTGAAAGAATGTTGGCAAGAAAAAATTCACTAATCTCCAACATTACAGAGACAACATACAGTCCACGCCGGAGAACAGATTCTTTTAAGAACTTGAGCACCTTGCTGTGTTTGATTGCAAATGGACAATTACTAATTATAAATGAGCCTTATCTATATACAACAGCCTTCCCACAATACTTCTAGCTAGAAACACTGAAAGTCAGAAGTTCCGGTGGTTTATAAGTTGGAAAGTTCTTTTTAAACCTTTCAAAAAATGTTTCTGCTCTAAAATGTTATTTTGGCTTGATAATTCAAACTGTTGTCCTCATCCCCCTGAAAAAAAGCTTTTGCTATTTATATTGCAGCATGAGTCCCCCCAACTAACCATTTAGTTTCATTCATTCATTTATGCATTCATTCAACAAGTGCATATTGGCAACTATTTGTGAATACATAAGTAAATACCAAGGTGAAACACTGTCTCTGTCCTCAGAAATGCCACATCTACTCACCTGGTACAGACACAGTCTAAAAGCAGAAGGTTAATGACATTTTTAAAATGTGCAAACAAGATTAGGCAGGAGAGAAGACCGCAGGAAGATCCACTATAGCAAAGAACATCTTATGAATGCTGCTTCGATGTATTAACTTGTAATCCCTGCAGGAACTTTTTTTTTATTCCCAATTGACAGACAAGGAAACTGAATCTCAAAGAAATGAAATTCATGGCTCAGGGTTAAGCAGTGATGAGAGACTATTTAGGATTCTAACTTGGTTCTCTGACCCGGCCTTTCCTCCATGAGCAGCTGCCTTCAACAACTCAATCCCAGCCACCTACAACCAGCTCAACTTTCCCAGTGTCAACTACCTGACAGCTCAGTGACTTCCAGAAGAGCCCTCACAGCCCACACAGTATAACCCTGATAAGTAGCACCTCTCTCCACTCTGTTCCACCTACTTCAGGGATCCCTTCTTCTCTGCCTCCCTCCTTCTTTAGTAACTGGTCCAGGAATTGATTCAAAACTTTTTTAATGAAAATCCACTCTGTTGGCAGTGGAGAATGGGAACCACAAAGCTGGCTGGGATATGGTTCCACTGTGTCTTCATGGAGGAACAAATTGCCTGCTAGGGAAAACGATGTTTATCTCAATTTTGTCACCATGATGTGCAAAGAGCTCCATGAGGCATGAGCCAGGTTCCATGGTGGCACACAGGTTAGAACAGAAGACTTAAATAGGAGGAACAGGGTAACACTTCAAAGAGGAGGCAGAAGCTAACTCAAGCTTTGAAGAATAGTGAACATTTGAAAACCTGGAAAGCCAAAGACAGTCCAGAATCAAGAGTGAAAGTATTAGCTAGGACACAATAGCTCTCCAGGGACCTAACTAGGGATTTAGACATGATGTTTTCATGGAGGAGGGATGGAATCACATTAGGGTGGGCACATCAGGGGACAGTGCAGTTAGAGTTGATGCGAATTAATTGGTTAAAAACAATTAGGCAGGGCATAGTCTGGGGGTCACAGGGTGGAGGTGAAAACAGAATTTCAAAACTAGAGAATTCAGAAGTTAATATTGAATTCTCTTATGTGTAAAAGGTGGCATGATACCAAGTCACATCAGTCAGAAAATACTTGAGTATACACAAGTGTAGAGCATAGAAAGAAAAGAAGAAGCACACAGCCTGTGTCATGGAGTCTTACTTCTGGTCGGAGAGACAAGATGTGTACGTATGCAGGGATCAATAATCAGGTAAGGCAGTCAATGACAAGGGTCAAGGGAGTGACAGGGACCAGGGGCAATTAGTATTCAGAGGAGGCTTTGGGGAGTGGTTGAAGAGTAACGAGGCTGGGTTAGGAAACTCCCTTGATGAGGAGCCTTTTGCCATCTGCCTGCCACAGCCTGGCTCTGACCCTCTTGGACAGGACCCAGCTGAGACATGAGGCCCTCTGGGGTGTTTATAACCTTCCACCTTAAATACTTTGCCCCCTTTCCTATCCTGCTTTGGATTTCTCACCTGTGGAGCCTGGTGGAAAATAGGAAATTAACTTCATTCCTTGAAGAATGGTCAGGCTCTTGCAAAGGCAGCAGGTAAGAAGGACCAGGAAAACAAGTACATATAATAATACACATGAACACAACTCTTTTTTCCCCCTCAGACCTGTTGCTTAAAGCTATTTTGGGATCCTGGCCTTGGCCATGACTTTAGCCAGAACTTGCACATACTTTGGAATACATGTGCCCCGGTCCCTTTGAACAGCATCAAACTTAGCCCCCTCCAAATCTTTCCCAGAACACCTTGCTTTCTCCTGGCCCCTGGTGATAGAATGACGTCCTAGTATCCACCATGAAGCCATAATGAGGAAGTGTGAAAGGAGACCTACAGAGAAGATCTGAGTTGGGTTTGTTTGTTTAAGATAGGATCTCACTATGGAGCCCAGGTTGGCCTTGAACTCATGATGATCCTCCTGCCTCAGTCTCCCAAGTGCTGAGTTACAGGTGTGCACAAACACAATGGGCTAGATTTGAGTTTTGACCATAAATATGGATGTTACAAGATAGGGATATGTCAAGAAGAATCACCACCATGTCCTGCAAGCCACAGTACAGAGTTTTGGCCTTCCTGGCCTGGGAAGACTGGCATGGAATTAACAATCACTGGGTTCTAATTTGGATTTACACAGTTAATGGAGAAAAGGAAAATAACTTCAATCCTCCAGGAATGGTCAGCCTCTTGGGAAGGCAGCAGGCAGAAGAGGGAGCAGGAAACAAGTGCCTATAATAATACACATGATCATGTCATGGTGATATATGTGCACCCATGTTCATAGCAGCACAACTTGTAAAAGCTAAATCTTGGAAACAACCAAAATGCCTATTCATTGCAGGGTGTATGAAAAAAATGTGGCATTTTTATACAATGGAATACTACTCAGCTATGAAAAAGATGATCTTGAGGCCTTTATCGGTAAATGGAGGCAACTTGAGAATATTCTCATAAGTGAAATAAACAAGACTCACATTAGTAAATATTACATTGTCTCTCTAGTGTAAAAAAATAATAAGAACTGACAATAATGGAATTCAAAAAGTATAATAGATATAAAAGATATAATAGATATTATAAAAGTGAAAAGGAAGGAAAGTACTCTAAATGATATAATGGTGTATAAAGTGTGTAAATAGATGACCATATTACTGAGTTTTTATTAGATCACTGAACAGAAGAATTTGCACTATATTTGAGTGTCTAGCCACGTTTTATGCTTTGATTTTGTAACTTTAACAACTATTGTTAAGATGACAATATGTAATGTATCAACTAGTAATTTTATGATGTTAATTTTTTGAATTCTGTATTCTACTTTTCTTCTTGTTTTTTCTATTTTGTCTTTTTTTAATTTTCTTTTCCTTCGCCCTTAAAATAAAAAAGAAATACACATGAACACCTGGACATACATGTGAACATACACAAGCATAGAAGATACGCAAGAATCAAGAGTGATATGCTTACCCAACACAAGCACACACCAAGGGCTCCACACATATGCTCACCAACATGCAACAAACACACACAAGCACACACTTCTCTACAAAAAACTATCTGCAGTTTACACCCGCAACACCAGGTAGGAATTGCATAGGTGCCCTCTTGTGCTTTGCTGCTGCCCTCCCTGGTGGGAATCTCAAAAGTTTTAAGGTCATCTTCTGCTAATGTCACCTGCCATTTGATGGCAGTATGAGTTGATTTCTGTTTATTCACCACATTTTTCTTTTGCTAAGCAACATTAAGTTTGAATCAAAATACATGACTGCTGTGTAATTATTCTTTGTGCTACTTTCCTGTGGTTGCATTTTTCTTACTATTTGTTTGTTGAGGTGTGGAGAAGTGGATGGGCAGTTTTTAATCTCAAGAGATGTCAGTCTTAGGTCGGTCTTTTACCCTGGAAAGTGGCAGCAGCAACCAGGACAAACCCCTGAGTTAGTCCTCACCTCCCTGTGAATCTGAGATTCACTCCAGTGAATCTCAGAGACTACTAAGCATCTCTCAACTGAGCTTCCGTCCACAATCCCATACAGGATGGAACAAAGCAATGAAACATTCAGGTGCTGCTCTAAATGTGCTCGGTCAAATCCTAAATCTTCTGGGGTCTCATCTTCCTTCTGAGTGACAAGAGGATGATTAAACTATAGTTAAGGTAACCACACCCAGCATGTGCCTGTAAACATGAGTAACTATTAATAGTGTTGCTGTATCAAGGAGTTAGTACCACAGTGACACTGCAGGACAAACCACTCCAAAATTCACTGGCTTAACAACAGTCACACTTGCTCTTAAGGTTGCCAACAGTCTGGTACCATCTGGTCAAGGGAGGTCGCTGCTGGGCTCAGCTTTATGTAGTGAGTTTGGTTTGGGTCACCTCCACATGTCCCATTCTGCTCACCCCAGCTGGCTGGCTGAGGTACGTTCTCATCACTGAAATAAGAGAATAACAAGAGAATGAGTGTCACAGTGCAAGCTCATGTTGTGCCCCCCAAGTGTCTCATCAACCAAGGTGATACAGGTGTCACTGACATGCAGAAGTACGATCTGTACCTAGGGGAAAGAGATGAGAGACAAATAATTACTGAATAATAATATAAATCAGGAGTTGGCCAACTGCTTCTATAAGGAACCAAATAAAAAATATATTACACTTAGTAGACTGCGGGGTCTTTATCACAACTGCTTAGTTCCAGCATTATAATTTAGAGGCAGCCTTAAAATAAGGGGGATGGACATGATCAGAATATGTTATATGCCACACTGATACCCCATATTTTGAAAAATCCATAGGAAAGAATAAAAATGTATTTTTTAAAATTAAAAAACAAAGACAACCATAGATGACAGACAAGGAAATGAGAGTGGCTGCATCCTAATAAAATTATTTACTAAAAGAGACTTAATTTGACAACCCCTGATTCACACTATCACAAATTCATTTCAGAATGACCTGATTTGAAAGCTAGATAGCATAGTCACTCTAATTACAAGAGTTTCTCCTGGACAACCCTCAGCAGAATTATTCGGCATGGGGCCACAATATGCTTATTAATCATGCAGATTTGAGGTCTCCCACACTAATTTCTGATTACCACTGGATTGGATGAACTTAAAAATCCCTGACATCCCAAAATTTAAGGAAACCCATGCTCTCTTTGGAAGGAACTGAAGCACAATTTCTGTATGAGCTGCATTTTAAATCTTACCCCCTCCCTACACATATACGACCATGCCAAATCTGAGACTATGCCAGGGCTGTGTGGTACTTTGGGCACAAGATTCAAGGAAGCACCAAGTCTCAGGGTCAGACAACCACAGATTGGCACAGGAGCATAAGTTCTTTTCGAAGTGGTGCTCCCTGGGTATGCATGCGGCAGGCCTTGCCTCACCCAGGCCTGAATGAATCCATCAAACACTCTTGCACACGCTTATTCATGCACACAGGCACTTGTTTACACCTGCACCACCCCAATACATGCTTATCCCCACTTTCACAGAACCAGTTGGTGAGACCAGAGACTAATTCGATGATCAGATATGCCTCCTTCTCTAAGACCACTGATGCACTGGAAATGCTCCTATTGGACATGTAGTCCTTCAAATTTTAGGAAAATTTCTCTCTAACAGCTTCTGCCAGAAAAACCCAAGCATAGCTGAGGGAGGCCATGTTTAAGATTTTAGTATTTGTCTAAACTAAAATTAGCCAACCTCAAGGTCCAGAAAAAAAAAAAGAAAAGAAACACCCAAGGCAGTTTCTTGACAAGCACTTACTAAGAACATGCTGTGTACCATTCACTGTGTTAAATGCTAAAAAAAAAATCCAACCTCTGTTCATAACTAATTAAGAGTTTTCAGAACTTTCTAGATGAGGTGAGTGTTATGACTTATATCTAGATGCCCCCCCAACACCTCATTTGCTCATAAGTGGAGCCCTGGGGAGGTGATGGGTGTGTTATACTGCATTATGGCTGCATAGTAGCAGGATTAGCCTATTGATTGGTTTAGCATAGATATGCTGGGATTACTGAAGACAGAAGCCCCACTCTGGTTGCGAGTGGTTTCTAGCCTGAGTGAAATAAAAAAGGAGAGGAAGCCTCACTGTTGGCTGTGTTCTTCTTGCCATGCCATGGACTGTTTCTCCTCTGCCATGCTCTGCCATACCACTCAGCCTTGGAACCAGCTGACTATGGTCTCTATAAACTGTCAGCTAAAATAAATCTATACTCCTTTAACTTTTGGGTTCCAGCAATGATAAAGCAATTAAGACAGTGAGCAAGGCAAGAATAATACCATCCCTACTTTTCACTGGAGGAAACCAACCCTGGCAGGTTGAGATGAGCCCCCCACAATGGTCTTCTCCTTATTCCCTGGGGCACCTCTCTTTTTCCTGGTCCATATCTGCTTCCAGACCTGGTCCACTGGTCATGAGGAGCACTGAAGGAATTTCTCTAGCAGCCAGAATCCTGACTTAGTAGCACAGACCTTCATAAAATACAGCATAGAGAGAGCAAAGGTGACCTGTTTTTTTTCTTGCTCTCCGAGCTTTAACGCTGCTGACATTTTCATATTTGTGGCACTTGGTTATGTATTAGGCATTTAAGATGCATTTATAATATTAACCTTTTAGAGGGGCCACTTTTAAAGCAGTCATCCTAGCCTGCTTAAAATGCAACTGAGAATGTTACCTGCAATTCCAGCAGTTGGAGTTAATGAATCAAAGCTATGAAATATGGGAACAGGTAGGAGGTGGCAGAGTTGAAGCAGAATTTTACTAACAAATGACCTACAGCAAAATATCAGATACCCACCCAGTGTTACCTGTGCTCTGTTGAGCTCTGTCTCTTCTTGCTGCAGGAATGATGATTTCTGAAAGCCACAGCTCTAGGATGTAGGGAATTGGGGAGCCATTGCAGGCTTGGGTTTATACAAGGTTGGAAAGAGGAGTCACCCCCAGAAAGGCAACTTTATGATGCCCTACTCAGAAGACTTGGGCTGGAATGAGGGGAGAAAAATCACCAAGCATTTGAGAAATGCACACTACTGTAGGCCCTTTCCGTGCAATTCCTCTCTCCAATCCAGTCTTCACAGAGATGCCAAAGTGGCCTCTCAAAATGTAAGGTGCATCCCCTGAGTAGCTTTTCCAAAGTGAAGCAAAGTATGGCCCATGGGCCAAACCCAGCTACATCTGTCTTTGTGAATAAAGGTTTTTTGGATCACAACTATGCCCATCCAATTGTGCACTGCCAAGACTGTTTTTGCTGTAAAGTAGCCAAGCTGACTAGACCATATGGACCACAAAAACAAAAATACTTGTAGAAAAGATGTTGAGCCCATATTTGTAAGACTGAAACCTCCATCTACAGAATATGATATCAGAGAGCTTGCACAGTGTGATTATGCTTCTCAACTTCCATGCTAGCTTAGTCCACCTCTCCCCAACACTTTGGGCCGAATGTTTCTCAACCTTTTTATCTTGTTGATATCTCCTACAGATGGTTTAGTTTGGTTTGGTTTGGTTTGGTTTGGTTTGGTTTGGTTTGGTTTGGTTTGGTTTGGTTTTGGTGGTGGCAGTGAGTTTTTACCTGTTTATTGTTTTTGATTTTCAGTACTGGGAACTGAGCCTAGGAAATTCCCACTGGCTACATCCTCAATCTTTTTTTTTTTTTTAATTCTCATTTTTATTTTTATTTTTGAGACAGGGTCTGTAAGTTGCCCAGACTTGACTTGAACTTGTGATCCTCCTGCCTCAGCCTCTAGAAGTGATAGGATGACAGGCATTCACCACCTCACCTGGCTTTATTTTTTAACTTCTAAAAAATTATCGGGAGGGAGTTAATACAATGACATAAACTTTGCTATCTCAACCACTTCTAAGTACACAGTGCAGGAATGCTAAATATACGTATTCACAATGCTTCGCAACCAAATTCCAGCACCATTTCATCATCTCAAGCTGAAACGCTGTACCTGTGAAACAATGGTTTCCCACTGCCCCTCCCTGCAGGCCTCGGCAGCCGCCACTCTGCCTTATTTCTGGGACTCTAACTGCTCTAGATGCCTCGGATAGTAAAACCACGAGGTATTTTTTCTTTTTGTGACTGGCTTCTTTCTCTTACATAACATACTTAGGTCTGTCCACACTGTAGGTGTTTTTAGATATATGCTTCCTTCTATCTGTCCAGGGATTTCTAACTGTGTAGATGTACTCTACATTTGTGTGTTTACTATGACCCTTTGGAGCTCTGCATACTCCTGCAATTGTAAGACTTGTCCCCTCACTCCAGAGCCCATCTTTTCCCCAGCACCAGTTATCCCTGCCTTAGAGGATGCTCCAGCCAACGTCCTGAGTTCAATTCCCCATACAAGAAAAAAAAAGAAAAGAAATTAATCTATTAAATGCTAGGACTGGATTGCTGAAACTAAGTCTATTAGACTACATAATCCCATGACTATGCCACACACGAGTCCCTAGCTCCTACCTCTGTGATTTGCATACTATTCTCTCTGCCTGGAATTCCCTTCCCCCTATTCCCTCAAAGTCCAAGCTGGGATCACCTTCTCTAGGAAGCCACCCTGGATTCCCTGTTACATCCTCCCTCCTTGTCAGTCAGGCTCATGCTTCTGCCACATGCCTGCTGCTATCTCCTGCCTTAGATGTACTCTGTTAGGTCCCATTTGAGGTCCTTTTGCCCCTCCAGAAAATCCCCACTCCCTTAGCCTTGGGAAACTCCAGGAGCAATAGACAGCTAATAAATGTTTGCCACATAAATTAGTTCATTTCCTAAGAATGCTGAAAGCATTACTAGCCCCTTTGACCAGTGGAGGAAACTGAGGCTCAAAGAGGTCATGACCTGGAGGAAGTATTCATAGGGAGGACTTTGGAATCAGACTACTCAGTGTAAAAACTGGATTACTGCCCTTGACTCTCACCTGCATTTGGACGACAGTACTCCTCAGAACCTTCTGTAAAATATAGGACCATAATGAGGATCAATGAGCTGTTGTGTGCAAAGTGTCCCTGGCAGGACTCACATGGAAGCCATTATTAATCTAACAAGAGTCAGGAATATAGCTCAGTGGTGCAGCGCCTGCTGGGCAAGCACGAGGTCCTGAGTTCGATTCCCTATACAAGGAAAAAAAGAGAAGAAATTAATCTATTAAATGCTAGGACTGGATTACTGAAACTAAGTCTGTTAGACTACAGAGTCCAAACACCCAATGGCTCCGGGCTACTTTATTAGAGTGCCAACACACTTCTAGTCAGTGAAAAGTAAGTCAGGCCCCACAGATAACCTGGGACCATTTGTTTTCCATGACCCTTGTGGAGGAGGAGCCAAGCGTGCATATTCAGGACCTCAAATTAAAAGAAACAGAGCTGGAACTTCACAGAAGATATTTCCACCCATCTCAAGCAGGTTAATGATTCACCCTACTCTGCTCTAGGAATGTTTCTATCTCAAGGACTGAGGCCATTTCTGGAGATTCTTGGTCTTTTGTGCCATGAGCATTTTGACAAATCTAACCATCCAGGTCCTTTCTGTGTCAGTAAACAGAAACCCTGTATCCTACAGAACCTTCTGTCTGCTAGGTTATACCACCATCATGTGGTCCTAGATTTAGAGAATCAGAGGGGTGGGGCGCTCTAACAGATCTTTGAGAAATACTGATCACTCTCTAGACACAAGTAGCCTTGGGCTACTTCACCCTCTCTAGGTTCCTCTGTCTCACCCGTAGGATAACACTAATGCCACTCTACTGAAGAGCTGTAGGGAAGATCACCCCTCTCACCTACCAATTGCTCTGAAAATCCCCTGGCATATAATTGAAAGAACACCCAAAATTTCAACAATAAATATCAGTGATATTTTAAAAATCAAAATATCAGTGCTATTTTAAAAATCAAAATCAATATCAAAAGAATATCCACGATGATTAAAAGATCCAGATTTTAGTGATGACAGCACCATTGTTTGTGACTTTTCCTTTTGCTTCGGGTTCCAGTATGATGTGGTGTCACCACCACAGGGCTCAGATAAAGAGACTCCACAGAATCAATGACTGGCATAGAGACACCGGACATACCACAGTAGTAGCCTTTATTTTCAGTTTTGAAGTGACACAGATAGCCTGAGTAAGGGCACATGGACAGCATGCAGCAGTCCTTGGAGGCTGGCCCAACTCTGGGATGCTCCAAGACCACTCCTGCCCCTGCCTTTCCCCTTATCCCTCTGCAGAGAGTGACAAGGACAGAGCGGGAGGCGAGATTGGAAGAAGACATAAGTATGGAGACCAGTCCCAAGATTTAGGGTGCATTAATCCCAGGAGAGCTCCAGGGCAGCCTTTGGAAAAGAAATTTCTAGTTGAGGCCTTGCTAAGATCTACCTCAAGACTCACCATGGAAATCCCAGTCTCAGGTAGCTCCGATCCAACAGGAAGCCATTGCAGTTCTGCCTTCCACTGCCGGGCTCAACTGCCTTCCTGCTCCTGGCTTTCCAGAAAGTCTCCTCTTTTCTTCCCACCTTCTCTTTCACATTCTTACAGCCTCCTGTTCTGCCTTCCTCTCCAGCCTGGATTCTAGGTTCTATCCTTGGAACTTGCCCCCTGCCTGCCTGCTCCTGGGTGGCTTTTTGACACTCATGACAATTCCACCCCAACTCCATTGCTTATGGGGCTCATGCAGTTTATCACAAACTGCATGAAACCTAGGACTGTCTTTGAGTGGTTTGTGACACCTGCATGCTCCACTCTGTCCCACACAAGGACGTTCAAAGGTCCCCAGACTTCAGGAACCTCCATACTTTGGTGCTTTGCTCAAGCTGCTCCCTCCGCCCTTTTCCTAGTCTCTTCCCAGAGGATTGCTAATCAACACTGGATGGTGACATCACTCCAATGTCACCTCCATTCAAAGGAGACTCTATGACTTAGGTGCTCTCCTTTCTGCGAGTCTATTATTTCTGCGAAGCTCGTGTGTGTCTGGATTGGGAGCTGGGTCCCTGGGCCGTGGGCTTCTTGGGTGTAAGGGCTCAGCCTCATTAATCTCTGTGACCCCATGCCCTGACATGGCAGAGATGCTTCTTATATGATGGGTCAGTGATTCTGACTTTGGATACCATCACACTGGATACGAGTGACTATAGCATCTCTTTCAGCTGTGTGCCTCATTCACTCCAACCTGCTTGTGCCACATCCTTAGTGACCCTGGTGGCTGCCACTAGGAAATTCTACTTTTTTCTTGCAAACCCTTAAAAGTATAGTTTCTCCCATATGTGTGTCACACTTACATCTTTAATTACTACCTCTGAATGTCTGAAGATTCACTCTGGAGTGCTAGAAGCTGCCTAGAATTAGAGGACTGTTGTATTTGAATTTGAGTCCTATCTGCCACACTTAATGATCTCTGCTATATTGTCTGTGCCATGTGATTATGTAACCACAGTTTCTGCACTCCATGAGGAAGCCACGTTTTCCCACCTGCTATTTTCTGAAGATTAACTCGAGTGAAATGTGTGTGACACATAGTAGGCACTCTAGTGATTCTGGTCTTTATGATTCCCATCATTTTTTGTTTCCTTTTGGTTAGAATAAAGCATGTCCATTATTATGCCTTAGGTTTATTTTCAGCTTTCAGGGGGCTGAGTGCTTCTCATTTCTTGGGATTTTAGGTGTCTGACAATCACCATTTTGCTTAGGTGCTAGTGCTGATATTACTTTAACTGCTATCATTTACGTTTTCCCATTACTGGATTCTCACAATTTTAATGTAAAAAGGGGGATAATAGACCTATCTCCTCGGAATCCAGCTGCCAGGCTTGGCTCACATTACACTGGTTTACAGACTTTCAGAACTAACACATAACTGGCATACTCATCCGCTCCAAGTTTTCAAAGCGAGGAGTCAATCCTGACTTATTGTTATTATCTCCTAATAGTTTACACTGTATTATTCTGTAATTACTCCGTGAATCACGCTGACAGCTCACATGTTTGCTGCTTGCCTGAGTTATTCTTCCATCTTCCGCTGAAAGTACCATTAGTCTTACACTTGCCTGCAGGAAGACGACCCCCATCACCTGCCGAAAACACAGGGTCCTTTGTCAGTCCTTGTCGGTGGCGGATGACACATGAGTGATCATGGTCTTAGGTTGGGTTGCTCATCTTGGAAGGAGAAACTGTTGCTTGCATTCTAAACAACCCTCCCAATTACACTGACTGTCCCCCCTTCTTGCGAGCTCTAAATCTGCACCCCGGAAGAATGCTCTCTTTGGTGAACTTCCTTGCAATTTTCTGATTACACATTTCCAAAGCAGTCTGATATAACTGGGGTCACAGGGAGTTGGTTGGTCAGAATTGGGAGCCAGCTCAACAGCCTTTTTTCCGTCTTGCAGAGACTTTCCCCCACCTCTGTAGTCCCTGCAGAGGGGAGCAAGGAAGAGGGAAAATCATGCCACACAGAGGGAAGCGCATGAACTTTGGAGCCAGAGAGACCCAAATTTGAATCCCAAAGGCGCAGTCCTTTAGTGACTTTCTTCACTTCTCTGAACCTCAGTTTCATCATCTATGAAATAGGTACATACATGAACATTTCCCCTTATAATGTGTGTCAGCGAATGTCTTCTCTTGCCAGCTTACTGTGAAGTATGCAAAAGTTAGGAGTCTCCCTTTTGGAATCTGTAGACTCTGGAAGTCCTCAGGGCTTCAAAGTCAGTCCTCTGAGACAGGGATTCGATGCTAAGGGGATTTTGATGTTACAAGGGGCGTCTCAGGCACTTAATGTTACACTTAGAGCAACTGAGCAATCTTCTTGTTTAGTCTCTTCCTGAGGGCGCTGAATGCGTCCATTTTGCAGCCAAAGAATGACTGTGTTGTGCCAACACCACTGAAGAAGCATCTTCCTCACAAACCCGCTTTTTGTTTAAGGAGAAGCCCAGTCCAAGGCTCCAGGAAAAGACTTTCCAAATTGTCAGAAATGATGCACCAGTGTGCAAAATGCAAATCTGCCGCGGGCAGAAGAGAAGCCTTATATACCCACAATCCTCCTCTCTTCTGCCTCCTCCCCAGGAGCCTACGGCCTAACCAGATGATTCCCTAACAACACACACCAACAGCAACTTCTTAATTGCTTTTTTTTAAAGTTTCTTTTGTCCTTAAAATTGATTATTATAAATAAAGCTTATTTTATAATGAAAAGAATATGCACTCACTGCATTTCAAAAAAAAGGAGAAATTCTCCTTCATCTTACCACCAAAAGCTAACTACCACACTTCAAATTCCTTGGTATATTTTCTTTCTGTCACTGTGTTGAGTTGCGATATTTTTACGTACATATAATTCTGCAAAACAATTTTGATTCACGCTCTTTCCCTTTCATATTTGTACATAAAAAATCCTCCATAAGGTACCTTTCTGATATTATTTTAAGTGGCTACACAATTTCCCCCTCTTCAGGCAGCTCTCAGCTCCTATAATTGCTGCAAGAACACAGAGCATCTGAGTTGTGTCCAATTATTTCATGAGCAAAAGCCCTGATAAGCATCTCCAGGCATGAAACTTTCTTCACATTTGAGACTGTTTCCTTAGAAAATTACTTGGTCAAAGGAAATGGATATTTTTTAAAATCTCCTGATTCATATCATCAAATTGCTTCTTCGGGAAAATATTTCACTTCTGAAAGACAAACAAAGAAAAGGTATGGATTTCTAGCCTTCTATTATGTTGCTACAGCAAGTTCCTTGAACTTCTCCCAAGATCCACCCCTTCTTCAGGATGCACTGGATATTTGGGAGATCAGAGATTGATTATTATGTATTGAACAGATGATGTATGGATAAGATAGATTGGTACCTGGAAAACCACAAAAATTTAATAAGAGAAGGGCTCTCCTGGGCACATTGCCATAATTTCTGTCTGAATGTGAGACCTTGGGAGAAGAAACTGGGCCAGAGAAAATTATTTAAAGCTATGCTCTAAACATATGACTAGTTCAAATTGAGATGTGTTATAAGAATAAAACACACAATATTTATGAGTTAATATCATAAAGTGTCTCATTAATTACAGTTATGTTTATTATACACTGCAGTGATATTTTTTCCATACTGGGCTAGATAAAATACATATCCAAAATTAATTTCATGTATTTCAACTTTTTAGAAAGTACAATTACAAGAAAATGTAAAATTACATGTGTATCTTGCAATATATTTCTTATGGACAGATCTAGAAGCAGATACCTATAGTGTTGCCTCCTTGGCTTCAAAGAGGGAGTCAGAGGCCAAGGTACCATTCATGACATCAAAGGGCTGGTGATATAGGCATTAGTTAACTAAGGACCATTGCTTTGTGGTTAAAAAAAAATTCTGCCAATAGAGCAATAACTTTACCACTCCCTGTACATCAGACTCACCTGATGAGCTTTAAAAAGCACCAATGTTCAATGATTTATGTGCCCAGAGAACAAATTCAGTGAATCTGGGGAAGGACATTATGTCATATTTTCCTGAAACTGCACAGGGGATCTTAACATGCCTTGAAAGTTAAGAACTACTGTCCAAATGATGATTACCTAGTTCGGATCCTGGCTCTACTTCTTGTTCATATGATGACATTCAACAGTTAGCTACTCTTTTTCAATCTTTTTCTCATCTGTAGAATAAGGACAGTAATGGGATGGTATAAGAACTGAATGGTGTTACCCATGGAAAAGTATCTAGCACATTGCCTGTCATGTAGAAAAAGCATAATAAACGTGAGGTGTTCTTTTTAACTCATGAGTTATGAAGTATTTTTCCATGTCATAACAAAGGACTATCTTTGACTCACAAGACAAGAAGACTTGTCCAGGGATGCAGACCCAAAAAGGTGGCAAAATAAAAATGTACTTGTTTCATCTATGTCCTTTGATTCTGTGCTTTCAATGTATCAGAAATTAATTGTTCAAAAGAAACTAAGGCAGTGCCCAGCTGACTACATAAGAAATTACTGTGGTTTTAAAAGCATAAAATATCTCTGATTTTAAAAGCAAAAGTGAACACTGAAAATTTTGCTCCATCTCTTCTCCAACCTTTAATGAATACTTTAACCTCTCTGAGCCTTATTTCCTTCCTTATCTGGACAATGAAGATAATAATCCTGTTTGCTAATGGTATCATCAAAAGGATTGCATGAGATAATCCACCCAGCACAATACTTAGACTTAATCAGAGCTTAATTAATGTTGTTACATTTCCCCTGGTTTCTGCCATAAACTAACTATGACCCCTGGGTAGGTCATAGTTGCTTCCTGGATTCTCAGAATCCTTCAAGATAAAATGAAGATATTGATTCCATGGGTCTCTTCTCAGTCTAACCTTATGAGATAACCTCTATGAAATACAATACCCCTGTCCACCAAGAAAGAAATGGTAATAGAGAGAGAGTGGGCTGGAAGTAGCAAGAACATGTGAGACTACAAAGGGTAACAGCAAAGATGGGCAGAAAGAAAGGATAGAAAGGACATGGCCTTAGAGTCCCAAAGACAGACTACACATCAGCTTAGAAGACATGTTGTCTGGTCCAGTGTGAATTGTATGGAACTCAAGTTTCCTCACCTGTAAAGTGGAACAAATATAACTTAGCCTTGGGGTGTCATGAGGACCTATGTGATAAGTGATTGTTTACAAGGTCTGGCTCAATTGTTGCAGCCTTTGTCTTTATAGGCCTGGCTTAGCACTGTCCTTGGGGAATGCTGGTCCCCAAAGCCATCTCTCAATCCTTCCAGGAACCTGTGAATGTACAGAGAATTGAGGAAACCAAGACAGAGTAGATATTTAGTTCCAGGTCCCCTCCTAGAAGACTCACCAAGGCCACACAGTGAGGAGACCAGGGCAAATCTCAATGCCATGGCTCCAAGAAAACAAAGTTCTCCCCTCAGAAAAGACAATGCCAACTTCAGCATCAGAGGAGCATGGACCATGGCCAGGTGAGGCCTTGGAAAGCAACTGGCCCACTGCTGCTGCCTTTTTATGGATTAAACACAGGTGCACACACACACAATCTCATGCACACACATGAAATGGTAACTAATCTCAGGCCATAAAGCAATGTGGGTGCAGACCCATGATTAGAGCCCACTTCCTTCCTCACTGGGATTTAAGGAAACACCTCTGTGACTAAACCATAGAAAATGGAAAGACTGTGCCTTCCCCTCTCTTTCCCAAAGTATGTCCTTTCTCCTCACTGCTAAAGACAATTTCTTTCTGGGAGAAAACAGTTCTTGAGTATTTTTCTTGATAGCTCCATAGACCTATCACTACACAAATCTGCAGGGCTGAGATAATGATCCCCATTGTGAAACTGAGAAAAACTGAGACTGAAAGAGGACAAATGGAATGTCCAAGTTCAAGGGAAAACTGTTAAGAACAGAGCCAAAGCTTGATCTCAAATTCTTTTGTTTCAAATTTTTATGTAAAAAAGCAAATACTCCTAAGAGAAACTACAACTTGGATATAATTAGCTACCATTTGGAGACCAGGGTATCTTGGCTTGTGACAAGTTGGTTTTTTTTAACATTGGCCAACTTACTTCTGAAATTTGATTTTTAATTTTCTCATATATTAAATGGGAAGTCTTCCCAAATAACTTGAAACCTCTTCCAGATATCACTAGTTGTGACTATGAGTCTGGGTCCTATACCTATTAGCCTAGACCTTCTTATTTCTATTCTTATTCCCCTAACCCAATGGGCTTACTGCTGACAAATTTCTCAGCCAAGGAAGAGTTAAGTCTATAATCATACTAACAACTATTACTTCAAAGCATCTACTTTATCTTATGCATGTATGTATCCCAGATCTTAAAATAAATTCAAAGAGAGCCTGAATATCTCTATTTCATAGCCAAAGAAGCTGAGACTTTAAAAGATTAAGAGATATCCCTACTATCACACTAAGTGAAGCTCTGAGGGGTCAAACTCGCAACTACCTATTAACTAATCCAAGTCTCCACAACTTTGTCACCTAAAAAGTCTGCCAGTATTTTCTCTTCAATTCCAAGCCTTTTCCTGCATCTTATAGAAGTTTATTCCTAAATAAAGAAAGTGGCCAGTCAGCCAAGGTTCTACCCAGTTTTTCCAGCAACCTCACTTTCAGCTCAAGGAGAGGAAAAAATATAGCAAGAAGAGAAAAGTGTTTGAAAATATTCAGATTTACATAACCATTATTTTTAGTAGGGTATCCCCTAGAGACTAATTTAATTTGTAAATATATGTATATATAGCAATCAGTTAGTATCATAGGATTTACCGAGTTTCTATTTTTAAAACCTTCATAAACAACAACTTGCTCTAAAGAGAAGATAGAGCAGAGACAAGAGTTTTCTTTTTTAGCTCTCTGGCCTGATTCTTCCTGCTTCGTGAGAAAAGGGAGACAGCAAAACAGAGCGGATGAGAGTAAATGCTAATGGACATCAATCTAAAGGGCGAGACAGAGAAAAAGTGATGATCTCATGCGATGCCTAAAGAGGTTGTTTTTCAGTCAGAGAAAGCTAACCACCCAAAACAGTGGTATAACAGGAGGTCAGGGAACGGTTATTAGAGCCTATGGCAACCTGGTTTTCCTAAGAGAGGAAAGAGGGGATGGAAAAGAGAGGAAATAGAGAAAAGGAGGAAGCATGAGGACAATACAGCTCCCTCAGAATGCTGGGTGCCTCTGGTCCTGCTCGTGGTCCTCAGCATGAGGAAGGCCCAGCTACCTCCCCATCCCTCTGGTCCCTGTCAGTAACATGGTCAGCGCCATCCTCTTTCTTGGCTCTTCCGGGAACCGGCCTTTCACACTTCCCAACTCCATGTGCCCACAGCAACCGCAGGCCCTTTGTAGCATGGGAGATACCACGGCAGGAGGGTTTTCCCTCACCCCAGGACTCACCTCCTTCAGTTACCCTCTGCATTAATTTCCTAGAGCTACTGTAACAAAGTATGACAAACTGGGTGGCTTAAATCAATAGAAATGCATTCTCTCACAGTGTGGAGACCCAGAAATTTGAAATCAAGGTATCATCAGAACCATCCTTCCTCTGATGGCTCTAGAAAGGGAAGAATTGCCTCATTTCTGTCTTCTAGTGGTTTCCAGCCATTCCTGATGGTCCTTAGCATAGAGCAGCATAGCTTTGACCTCTGCCCTCACTGTCACATGGTGTCCAATCCCCATGTGTCTGTGAGTCTCCAAATCTCTCTTCCCTTATAAGGACACCAATCACTGGATTTAAGCCTAGTCTAATCTAACAAATTTATTCTAATTTGATTACATCTTCAAAGACTTTATTCCCAAATAAGGTCACATTCATGGGTACAGAAAGTTTGAACTTCACCATATCCACTTATTCAGAGAGGATGTATTCCAAGATCACCTGTGGGGGACTGAAACACAAACAGTACCAAACTCTATATATGCATATCTATGATTAAGTTCCATTTATAAATTAGGAACAGTAAGATAGGAACAATGATAGCTGAAATTAGAACAAGCATGATAATTTGCTGAGGTAAAAGTTATAAGACTGTGCTCTCTCACAGCTCTTGACTTTGGTGGGTATGCCAACATAACTAGCACAAATTTCCTGTCCCTGCTTTCCAATTGCATGGATACATTTGAATTTACCGTATAGCA
This sequence comes from Hydrochoerus hydrochaeris, assembly GCA_004027455.1. Classification (NCBI taxonomy): domain Eukaryota; kingdom Metazoa; phylum Chordata; class Mammalia; order Rodentia; family Hydrochaeridae; genus Hydrochoerus; species Hydrochoerus hydrochaeris. The sequence goes on from PVLA01009022.1 coordinate 69,261, forward strand.
ACCTCAGCCTACAACCTTTTTTCTCTCCTTATGAACCAAAATTTAAAGGAAGCATGGTAAGTTTCCTTCTGGCATAGCAGAGTTGCCATCATCATGACTCTTGCACTTTGGGGCTATTATTAAGTAAAATAAACAGTGGTTTGAAGCACTGTGATACCTTGACAGCCAATCTAATCACTGAGACCATTACTAAATGAGTAATGAGGAGGTCGTGGAGACAGCCGGACAAATGGGATGATTCATGCCCTGGGAAAGGTGGAATGGATAGCAAGAGATTCTGTCATAATATTCAGAATAGCATACAATTAAAAACTGAGAGAGTTTTTATTTCTGGAATTTTCCACTTCATATTTTCAGAATATAGTTGGCCACAGGTCACTGCAACTGGATGAGTAGTCAAAGTACTATGTGTATGTCTGGGGTGGGGGAGTAACCGCATCTTTCCAGAAAAGACAGTTCAACTCATGATGCCTCCATCACTGCCTCAATCTGGGAAAGGAGTCTCTTCTATGGACTATCTTAACATTCTGTGTTTCTAACAGAGCACATACTGAACTGACGGTAAGCATCTATTGTCTTCTACTATACTCTCCTCTTTGAGGCCAGAGAATTGACCTCAGTCCTTCTGGCATCCCTTACATAGCACACAGAGCACATGGTAGGTCACCAGTTTTTCATTGTATCTAACCAAACCCATGAATGATAAATAAATGCCTTCCTTGGATTTTTCTTGGACTTAAAGCATGTACCAGACAACATGGTTACATGTATAATTATGCAAAGGCCCTAATCTTTGGCTGTATAGGGTGCTGTGCCAGGATTGCTGGCTCTAACAGTGAAAAAGAAGCCATCCCAGGCTTCAGGGCTTAGGAAGCATACCACATAGTTCAAGAATCAAAAGAAGAAGAAATTTCTACTCTACAGAGTCAGAGGCAGTTTTACAAAGGTGAGATTTGAGTGGGACCTTAAAGAAATGAAAAGATAATGAAAAGTAAAAAGAGAGGTGTTCTGAGGAACGACCCATCTGATCAGAAGTGTAGCAGAGGTATTTTGGGTGCTGTGTGAGATTATGTGTTATCTTTTTTGGTTAGAGGGAAAATTTTCTATTGAATAGAACTAGGAAGTGAGTTTGAAGGAGACTGACATGAAACAGTAAAGATGACTGACTCATTGACCGATAGGTGTAGGCAATTCTGTGTAGACAATGGAAAACCCAGAAGTACACGTTAGTCTCGGCAAGTACTTGTTTAAAGGCTATGGTGATGGATCAGGTGGAGGCAATTAGGGTCTGCCCCACAGCTGCATTGGGAACAAGGGAGAAAAGAGCAAGATGAAAAAAATTATGGAAGAAAACTTGTCAAGATTCCATGACTGACTACATCACTGCAGGTAATGCTGGGGAAAATGTGCTCCACGTCTTTATGGAGCATTCATGAGGTAATAAGAGCCCTTTAAGGAAAAGTTAGCCAGCAATTGTCCAGGCCCTCTCCAGCTTTGGGAACTGCTGCTTGTCAAGGGAAAGGAGATTTTTGGACTGAGATTTGCATTCTCAGCAGAAGTTTCCCATCTAATGAGAACTGAGTGCTTACTTTGGGTTAAATAAACATTGTGCTAAATAGTTCAATAAAAAGCTGTTCACTGAACCCTGAATTGCTGAACCCTGATCACAACCCCTTGATGAAGATATTATATTCTCCACGTTACAGGTAAAGAACTTGAGGCTCAGAGAAGTTAGACAAATTGTTCAGCATGAGTCAGCCAAGCAATCCATCTGATCCTAGTGTTTGTTAAACTGAGCAGTGAGGGGTGGTGGGAAAAGCATGAACTGAGAGCCACAGGCCCCACAAGTTCCAATCCCATTCACATCAGCTATAGCTCTCTACCAGTGACCAAGTTAATGACCTCAATATCCTTGCCCATAAACATAGATCTAATGGTAACTGCTTTCTTTATTGCATCGAGATGGATAGGTAAAAATTAAAGTGGGATTAGGTATTTGCAATGACTCTATAAATTTTGACATGCTGCAAAAATGTACAACACACACAAATCTCTAAAATAAACATAAACCACCTTGCTTCTAAAATTTAGGCAACTGGATCTTCTTATACCTTGGTGAAGTTTTTGATAACTGTATATCTGTTTTCTTATCTACAGAGAAAGGACTTCTCTATGAGTTAAATAAGATAAAAACAGATGCTATAATCTTCTCTGCACATCTGCTTTTCCTTGTTTTTCCCATGTCAGCCAGGGATGAACCCAGCAGGAGTATTATCATCCCTCAAGTGCAAAATCCCAGAACCTGGCAGTCATACCTCATATCTGCCTTTCCCTCGCTCATCACTTCCGTCATCACGTTTCTGTCCATTCAGCCACCCAAGTGCAACTCGCCCCTCTCCATCACTGCTACCACTCTTTCTATGCTACCTGTCATAATCTTTGCCTAGATTAAGGATTGGACTCTTCTCTCAGACCCTTCGGCCCCTCTGTCCTCCAAAGAACTCAGAGTAACCTTTTTAAAGCCATGAGCATACGTGTGTCTTTATCCTGCTTTTAATAACCACCATCATCACCTTTATAATCAAGATCTGAATTCTTCCCCAAACCCACAAGGCCTCTGCTCTGAATGTCAACTGTCTCCTCAGCTGGCTCTGGGGTTTTTCTCCCTTCTTAACCTTCTCTGGGTGTCTCTGAATATCATTGTTCTTCCTGCCTCAAGACCTTCATGAACATTGTTCTGTCTCAGCTAAGAATATTTCTCCCATGTTCTTCATGCAGTAACTCCTGCTCAACCTTCAGATACTCGCTTCAAATCATCTCCCCTGTAGCACTTTCTCTCACTAACCCAGACTTGTTTAGAATATCGTATGATGTCTCTGACATCCTTAGTCTCTTTTTTCCCAGCAGTTATCATAGACTTGTTTACTTAATCCTTTGTGAGAATAGCTTTTAATACCTGTCTTGCCACTAGGCTGTGAGCTCCATGGAGCTAGGATCTAGTTTTATTTGTATGTGCACCATGGCGTCTCCAGAGTCCAAGCCCTAACAGATACTCAGTAGACAGCCGTTAAACAGTGGAAAGAGAGTTAAATGGAAAACCTCAAGCAAGGAACCTGAAAGCAAGTCAGCATTTTGGCCCATGCTCTTCCTTCTCTTCTCCAAAGAACTCGGAGTAACCTTTTTAAAGCCATGAGCATACATATGTCTTTATCCTGCTTTTAATAACCACCATCATCACCTTTATAATCCACTGAAATTCTGACCTAAGCTGGAATCCCAGTCTATCAGGGACAATGACAAGTTATGCCACATCTTTTTCCATATCTCTTTTTGTGACATTCCTGGTGAGTGAAGTGGAAAGGACAGCATGCTAGCCAAAGCTTAGAGAAAGATGAGTATCCTCTTCCTATATCCGATCCCCTGCTTTCTTCTTTAGAGTAGAGAGAAGGGACCTTTCTGGTGCTGAAGTCCCATTACTGCCACTAACTCTTAAGACCCTCTCTTAATTGGGAAAGAGAACACAGCAGTGGTTCAGTGCCTTGGTCAAATGTCAAGGGACAGCATGACATGCTGAGACAAGAGCACTACTGGCTCCGTGAAAGATTCTTCTGGAAGCATCAAGCATTTGGGAATGGTGCCCTAATTCTGCACACACCATTCCAGGGGCCCCTGGCAACCATGTGTCTTCCAGCCCCCTGGGTTCCTATGAAATGACCCTTCTCATATTTGCATAGTTCCGTCATATTCCTTTTCCTGCTGGAATCTGGCAGGCGGGCAATTGGTGGGGTTAGGAATGAATCATAGCAACATCTGTCAGAACAGCCCCAGACTGTTATCCTCATTCACTGAATGTGGAAATCAGGGGGCAGAGTCAAGCTGTCCACTGGTAACACACAGAGACTGAATCACAAGGGAAAAATTTGCTTTGCCAACAACCTTGTTCTGCTTCCTAAAATAGTATTACCTGTTGCCAAAACTAAAAGAATGGGATGAGGCCATCTTTGGGGAAACTGAAGTGCTTCATTTAATGACACAAACACCAAAACTCCTGAGAATCAACTCAAGACCCAATCTATTCTTGGCACCTGTTTTATACGACAGACGCCTACAGCTCTTACTGTCTGCCTCTGACCTGTGATCTCACCCTGGACTACAGATGATTTTCTACTTTTTATTGAGGCATAACATATCTATGTAAGAGTAAACAACTCACTGAATTCTGGCAAAGTGAATGTCTGCATGTTACCAATGCTCAGATAAAGAAGAAGAACACTAAGGCACTGACACACTGGTTTCCAGTCACTACTCACCAAAATATAATGGCTATCTTGACTTACATGAGCATGTATTTGTTTTGCATTTTTATACTTAATATGAAAATGAAACCATGTGGAATGTACACTTTCATGTCTGGCTTCTTCTGCTCAATGTTAAATTTATGGGATTCGTCTATACTGTTACCTATAGTTGTTCATCTACCACAGTTTGCTGCTCCATTCTACATTGATCATGGTGTTGGCAGTTTCCTGTGCCTGTGACTACTGGAGATAGTGCAACTGTGAAATTCTTGCATGAGTCTTTTGATGAATGCATGAACCCATTTCCATTCTGCCTGGTGGTAGAATACCTATGTCATAGGATCACCATATGTTTAGGTTTAGGAAATATTGCCAGTTCTCCCAAACAGTTATACTAATTTGCACTTGTCAGAAAAATGCAAGACTTGAGTTATTGTCTTGTCTCGTAAATTATTCTCCAGCTACTTGTGGATCTATTCAGGAGTATAAGAGACAGCTACAGTTTCAAACAGCCTAGCCCTTTGCTTGTCTGAATCATCAAACCATTCCCTAAATTAGAGAAGTTCAGTTACCTCTATCTCCTGAAAGCAAGCTGCTTGTAAATCATGCTGTTTCCTCACTGATGCATGCTCATCCTTCCTTATGCCATGAGACATCACTTCCTCCAAGAAGCCCCTACTAACCCATGCTTGAGCTGGAAATGATAACTCTGATCTTTGCTCCCACAACTCCAACTTACCTAGGCCAGTCACACATTTTGAAGGCACCTGTCTCTTTCTTCAGTCTATAAGTAACATTCTTAGAGGCTGGTATCATGGCTCAGCCAGTTTCATCTTTGCTAATTAGCACCACACAAAGCTCCAGGTGGCTATTCAGAAAATGATATGAATGAATGAATGAATGAATGAATGAATGAATGAATCTTCCTGGTGGTAAGTTCATTGAAGGCAGAAGTCAAGACTTCTAATATTGTAGTACGACCCTAGTGGATGCATTGGGTACATAGCAAGCACTTAACAGAGACTTGCTGCAACAAATTTCCATGAATCACAAACCAACTCTTCCAGTTGCTTAAGGGAAGACTCATGCTACAAACCCCTAGAGCAGAGACAGGCAGAAAAGATTCACTCTAGCTGGATCCTGGTAACATTTGAATCTTACTTCCTACTAGTGTTTCCCACTGTCACTTGGGAGGCAGTGTGGGATGACTCAGATGTGTTTATCACCCACTCACAGTGCTGTCTTTGCCCCACTTTCAGCCTGCCCCAGACTGATCTCTCAAGATCTGAAGCTAAGAGCTGGAGTGGTGATGAGGGAAATGAAGACAGATCCACCTCCTCAACCCCCAAGCTCTGGAGAGCAGATTCACAAGAGAGGGATAATTCCTAACTGCTGTAGGATCATTCTGACCTCTTCCTCCTCTACACATATCAGTCTCTAGCCGGGAAAGCCAGAGCACAGGATCAATGCTGGTCCTTCCTAAGCTCTAGACAGATGTCAGAAAAGTGATGGTGCCTCAGGTAGAGTGAGACCCAGGGCTGCCACCACTGCTGCTGCTACCGTTCAACTTTCAGTCCTGTGGAATGTCCTGTGGGCCATTGGCTCAGGAAACAGTACATTTGCAATGCTCCAGTTAACTTGGCACATGCTTCTCATTAAGGAGGCTGTAAACTCAGCAAAAAAAAAAAAAAAACATAATGAAAGTTCAGCGTCTGTCATTCCTTGTGTAAGAAGGAACCATTTCTACCAAAAATTTGATAGAATGTATTTGTAGCTTACTTTCTCTGAAGACTGAGAAATGGCTATTTCTGAATCTTACCTCCAGAAAGAAGTAAAACATTTCCTTTTAGGAAGAAAGGAAACAATAACAGTAATAATAATAATAATTGCTAGAAATAGGATGGTATGGCTTGTTTCCATCAAAATTCATCTTGAAACTGGTCCCTATGTTAATCAGCGTTCTTGTGCTATAACAAATAACTGAGATTATCAGTTTATAAAGAGGAAAGACCTAGTTCGGTTCACAGTTTTAGAAGTTTCAGTTCATGGGCAATTAGCCCTGTGGCTTTTAAGACTGTAGCAGCACATCAAGAAGCAAGCATATGGCGGTTCACTGACCTCATGTCTTGGAATGAAAAGAGAAAAGGGACTGGAATCCTCCAGGGGCACACCTTCCATGACTGGAGACCTCACGCTAGGGTTCGCCTCTGTTTCCATCATATTCCAGCAATACCATGGGATTGGGGACCAACCATCAACACACACACTTTTAGGGGAAGTTTACCCAAACTTCAGCAGTTCTCACTATAATCATGTCAAGAGATGAGACTTTTAGGAAGTTATTAGATCATTAGAGCAATGAAGACCTTTCTTGCACAGTCAGTTCTTGCTTTCAACCACAGGACTAGATGAGTTACTGTGAGAGCAGGTCGCTATAAAGCAAATTTGGCCTCTTCAGCTACTGCTGCTTTCTCTTTTTTGCACATTCCCACTTGCTTTGCTTTTCCTCCATGAGCTGAAGTGGCATGGAGTTCACACTAAAAGCTAAGCAGGTATAGAACCATGCTCTTGGTCCTCCAGAACTGTGAGCCAAAATATACTCATTTTCTTTCTAAATGACCCAGCCTTGTGTAATTTTCTGTAACAACAGAAAATACACTGAGAGACACTTTAGTCTTTTTTGTGTGTGTGTGTGCCCAAAAGAATCTTACAGGAGTTTGTATTTTAATGCAATTAAATGATAAACAATAAGCAGGGTTTGGTATTTTCACAGTGACTTAGTTTCAGTTTTGTACTTCTGTCTCTGCTATGTGGAGAACACGTAAGATGAGGTTTTTGTTGTTCTATAGGAGAAAGTGATATACATTTATTAAATACCAAATATTACTCTTGGGCCCAAAGAAATAATGGCACACAAGTAATCACCATTTACTTGATGCTTACTATGTGCTAGGAGCTGAGAGACAGGCACAAATCCTGCCTGTAATCAGTTCAAGGTAGAGTATGAATGACAGGCATTCTATGAGATCCACTAAAACACAGGTATGAGTACAGTGGGAACAAATACAGACCACAATCTTAGAGTTTTGTTTGTGTTTGTACTTTTTTTCAGTCCTAGGGATTGAACCCAGGGCCTTTGCACTGAGCTCCACGAGCTACATTTCTAAGCTTTTTTATTTTGAGACAGACTCTCACTAAGTTATCTAGACTGCCTCAAACTTGTGATCTTCCTGCCTCAGTCTCTCAAAATGCTGGGATTACAGGCAAGCACCATCATGTCCAGCTCAGTGATTTTAACAAACATTTCACAAGCACAAGGCTGGGATAAGTATCATAAGTTTGTGGAGGCCACCTCCACCTCTAGTAACTCCCCACTCTGAGCACTGCTTTTTAGAGCCCCAGGAACTCCTGGAAGGTCACAAATGAACTATCTTGCTTAGTAGTTCCCAGTTTGTTTGGTTGTTCTTAATTCTTTCCCCATAAGATTTCTTCCAAATCTTAGGACCCAGAAAGGGAATGGTCTGAATCTCCCATAAACACAAAGAAAGCCTAGACTCTCCTCATCCATTTCTGGCTGCATGATAGTGCGGTCCTGATCAACTAGTCCTTTACAGTCTGCCAAATAATCCTGGGTAGCAGTTTACCCATCCCCAGCACGTGACACTGTGGATTTTTTGAAGCTAGAAAAGCTATCCTTCAGTGCTAAGCGTTTCCTAAACTGCCCCAACTGAATGCACAGGATTGCAGTGTCTAAACAGCCAGACCTTTCAGACCTTCCCACAGACTTTCTCTGCATTTCTGGTTGCCCCAGATTTGTTTCAATGACCACTCTTTGTAGTCCTAGAATCACTTTCCTTCCATTAAGATCACTGCCTCCAGCAAATAAACATTTTCACCCTCCCTGAAACGTCAACAAAAAAATGTCTTCTCACACCAATACTTTCCTACTCACTGCAACGGTTTTCTCCCTTCCTAAGAAAAAGAAAGCTCCTCTGCTTTTCCCCAGCAAGGCTTCTGTGCATGTTCCCCAGAGCCTCAAAAGGCATTTACTCTATAAGGAGGAGCAAAGGGACTTTCACTAGAAAAAAGAAGGAAAATAAAAACAAGTTAAAACTTGAAGCAGACATCCTGCTGTATTTATTTACTCAGCTAATGAAAAATAAAACCTGCTGTTCCAGAGGCAGAAGCTTAGGGTACTTCTCTAAAAAAAAATTGTCCAGCCATGCAAGGGTGACATTCTGCCTCAATGAGGCAGGCAGCAGGGAGAGAAACCTACTCCCTGCTATCAGTTCCTAGCTGCAGCAGAGACCTGTGCTGAGACTGGACCTCCAGTCCTTCTCCCCATTCTGCAGTACCTGAGATAAGTCCCCTGCTAAAGCAGACTGAAGTGCTAAGTGGCAGCAGGCAGTCTGGAATCCAAGCTCACATACAAACAAGACTATTGCATCTCTTCCTAAGAATGGGCTTTTTTAGAGAAAGGGAAAGAAAGCAAGGAGATCCTGGAAACCCAGACAGCATATCAGGAAGCAGGGAGTCAGGATGGAAGGGTAAATTCGAGAGGAAAAGGAGGACAACATCAAGAGGAAGCCGAATTCCAAATTCACCTACCCTCTGATGCTAGAGGCTGCCAGCCACTGCCTCAATACTGTTTTATCTCTGTGATGAATGCGAGACTCACAAACAGCCATGAAGTATTTTCCTTAAATTTTGTCTTTGCTTATGCTGAAAATTTGATTTCCTGGAAGCATCTCAGTCTTTTCTCTTTGACCCAGCTACAAACACACACATGTGTATGCATGCACATACATGCACACACACACACACACACACAAGCTTGTTTGTAAAAAAAAAATCCCAGCTGAAATGACACCTCTCCCATGAAGCTCTTTCAGATCTCTCCCTCTAGTGTTCTTTTGAACTAAGAGGATGTCGTCACTTTGACCTTCCTTTATGAGATTCATGTCTACAGTCATTGGCAAATCTATTTCATCTCCCAACATTCTATAAAACCCTTATATGCAAAAACTATGTCTTGGTTATCTTTGTTTCCTTATGGTGCCCAGTACAGTACCTGAACCAAGGAAGGTCCTCCAAAATTACCTGTTGACAAAATTATTCTCCTAAACCAAAACTCACTGGTTGAAAAGGAACTATAGGGAAAGTCAAGTGACTATTTGGTATCCCTATATGCAGGAGTTAGATGAAGCTCTAAAAATGTAAATGGGGGAGAGAAGACAAGATGGCCCATCAGTGAACAACAAAATACAAAGCCTCCCTGGAGAAACAACTCATTTGCCAGAATAAAACACCCTGGAGAGACCCAGACAGACGGAGATGGATCCTCTTGACACAGGAAGAAATTAAAATGTAAAAAAGCTTGTCAAATACTTTGGGACTACAACTGAAACAGCTAAAAATTATGGGACACAGCATTTTCATTTGCAGTAACCCACCAAGTTTGCAAAGGCCTGAATCCGCGCCTGCCAGCAGAGCCACCCAAACTCCTTCCTGCCACGACTCACAAGAAGCACAGCAGTGCTGAAGTCAGGGGTTGGTGAGTCCAACAGAGAGCAGAGCCGGTGAAGGGACCTTCATTAATCCAAGGTCAGTGCTAGGAATGAGACCCCCCTCCCCTGCACAGGAAGGGTTCTACCAAATGGGCGACATGTTAGAATCGGGCAGGAGGAGCCTGAACTGGGAGTGACAGTAACTTCAGTTGGTTCCTCCCTCCCAAGAGCAGATTCATGGGATTTGGTTGGACTGGGCTGTGCCCCTGGCCAGGACCCAATGAGCCATCCCAAATCAATTCCTTGCGCCCAGCAAGCACTAACCAGGTAAAGGCACCTGAGGTTTGGCTGGCCCAGTGGGGAGGGGCAGGCAAACACAGCCACTGCTTACATCTCAGTGACAAGAGCAGGCAGGAGAGGGCAGAGTTCCCTTGCCAGCATGCTTCAGAGGAAACGTGACCAACAGGGAAGGGGGCTGGGACCTGCACTGTAACCCATGTGGAGGAAGCCAGGGCCATGACAGGAGAGAGAGGCAGGAGGAGGCCGCCAGCCCAGAACCCTGAGAGCCCTGATCCAGGAGAAGGAAAAACAAGGGAGACTGAGAGCGGCAAACACACAACATCAGATATGGCTTCAATGGACATTAAGAGATATCTTCGGGACCTTGTAGATGAGCTCAAAGCTAAAATATTAAATCAGGTAAAGCAGCATATGAGTAGAGTAATAAAAGAAATGCTCTCAGGAAGCATCTCTCAGGATGATACAGATGGAAGAAGGGAGGAACACAAAAAGAGGAGAGAAACATTCAATAAAGAATATAAAGAAAATATAGAATACATAAAGCTGATTCAAAGAGACTACCAGGAAATTAAAAACTCATTTGAAAGCTGGCAAAACTCCTTAAAAGAAACTAAGGATAGACTATCAAAACTTGAAGACAAGTTTGCAATGTGTGATGATGAATGGAAAGATCTCTTAAAAACAACAAGGAAACAGGCAGTAACAATACAAAGGCTAGAAGATGACAAGAGAATCTACAATTTAAGAATAAGAAATGTGAACAAAGAAGCAGGAATACATACAGGCGAATTACAAAGGCTATTCATGGAAATAATTAAGGAAAGCTTCCCAAGCATGGGAAAAGAAAATGACATTCAGTTGTGTGAGGCATGCAGAACTCCAGCCACCTACAACCAAAACAGATCTACACCAGACATATAATAATCAAGATACCAGAAATTCAATATAAAAACAGAATATTAAAAGCCATCAGAGAAAAGAAACAGATTACCTATAAAGGTAAGCCCATCAGAATCACGGCTGACTTCTCAACACAGACCATCAGATCAAGAAGAGTTTGGCGTGAAGTCTTCCAAGCCCTTTTCTTTTAAGAAAATAACCTCCAGCCCAGATTGATGTACCCTGCAAAACTGTCACTAGAAATTAATGGAGAAACAAGATGCTTGCATGACAAAGAGGAACTGGGGGAGTTTGTGACCACCAATCCAACCCTACAGAGAATACTGAAGGACATTCTAGAGAGAGAGAGAGAAAAAAATACCAGGATTTTAGGAACAGTGGCAGAAAGGCCTCAATGAGTGGGGTAGGCAGTAGAATGAAAGACAAAACTAGACAAGCAAAGGCAGAAAAAATAGCATAGCAGAAATGAGGCAGAGAAGGATAACTAGAATCTCTAACATAGATGGCCTTTATACACTATATTGTTAATAGTGCACCAGAATTTAAAACC
>PVLA01009023.1:0-80759 GCA_004027455.1 Hydrochoerus hydrochaeris
CTCAGGGCAGTTGTCTCACAGGAATTTTGTAAATCCTCCTCCATGAGCTCTTTCACCCAAAGCTCCCGCATAAACTTCTCTCACATTCACAGAAGGCAAAACCCCACAATCAGTCCTCACAAAGGGGTTATCTAGAGGGCCTCCAGCAACCCCCCTGGAGTCTCCACCCTCGACTCCATATTGAGCATTACATAAAAACGTACACATGTGAACTACACAAATTACAATTATCAGTACAAAACATTTCAAGATCCCCGCGCCCAATTCCCACATGCGGCGTTCTTTTTTTGGAGAAGCGATTGTCACAAGGCGTGGATGGACTAGGATGCGGCATGGACAGAAAAGGGCACCGCACTGGCTCTAAAGGATGCTAAACTTGTGTCGTAATGTTCAAGTTGTGAAATAATAAAAATAAGCATACTTTTTATCTGGAAACTAGTTTAAAGAAGTGTATCTGGTTGCCAAGTTGGCAAGGGTTTAATGGTTAGGATTGATACATTATGTCAACGTGAGAAGTCTAGAAGTATAATAAGTGACTCAGCAGAGGGCCAGAGTCCTCCCTTTGTAACCATCCTAAGCCTGGGCAAGAGGAGGGCAGAGATGAGGTAAGTGCTACATCCACCTGAGGACAGATAGCTTGCATACAATATAAGGGAGGATAAGTGGCTTGCTTCCCCCTTTTGCTTTTGTTGCATTTGCTGTCTTCTGCCCTCTTGAACTTTTGCCCCTGTGCTACACCATTCTGTCTTAGAAGCAGCTGATTATGGAATGAAACCTCCACAAACTGTGAACTAAATAAAACTTTCCTTCCTTAATTTTGAGTGTTGAGTGTTTTGTTCCAGCAATGAGAAAAACCACAGAAACGCAGCCCATGAACATTTGTTATTTAATTTCTTGATAATCACAATTCTTCTGGAATAAGATGAAATCTCAGCATTATTTTAATCTGCATTTCTCTAATGGCCATTGATACTGAATATTTTTTCATGTATTAATTGGGCATTTGTACTTCTTGTGAGAAGTGTTAATTCACTTCAGTTGCTCAGTTTTTGATTGGTTCATTCATTTTAGTGTGGGGTCTTTTTTGAGTTCCCTATATATTCTTGATATTAGTCCTTTATTTGCGATATAGCTGGCAATTCTTTTTCATTCTGTAGGTCGTTTCTTCACTCTGTTTGTTGTTTGCTTTGCTGTGCAGAAACCTTTCAATTTGATATAATCCTGTATGTTAATTCACAATCTTATTTCTTTTGCAATTAAGATTCTGTTCAAAAAGTCCTTGCCTATGTTTATGTCTTCAAGAGTTTAATCTATTTTATCTTTCAGGAGATTAAGTGCTTCTGTTTTATTTTATTATTTTTTCATTTTTAAAATTTTATTTAAAGAGAAGAAAAAAAAAGCAAAACAGAAAAAAGGGTAGCAACAATACAGAATTCTAACGGAAAAAAGAAAAAAGAAAAAACTAAGAAATCACTAGTTGATAAATTACATATCATCATCTTGGATGTAGTACAAGTTACAAAGTTAAAGGGTACATAGTAGAAATTCAAACAGTCAGACTATGAAGAGTTCTGATCAAAAATCCAACAAACACTAAGCAATATGATCTTCTATTTTACACACTCAAACATACATGCAGTTATCGCCCTTAGAGCACTTGTTTTTCCTCTTTTTTACAATAGCAATTACACATTTTCATTTTATTACACTTGTAGTTCTTATTTACTTTTTACACTAGAGACACAATATGATATTTATAAATATGATTCTTACTTATTTCATTAATGAGGATAGTCTCAAGTTGTCTCCATTTACCTATGAGGCCTCAAGATCATTATTTTTTATAGCTGAGCAATATTCCATTGTATAAAAATGCCACATCTTTTTCATCCACTCTACAGTTGATGGGCATCTTTGTTGTTTTCAGGATTTAGCTATCACAAATTGTGCAGCTATGAACATGGGTGCACATATATCACTGTGATATGAACTTTTCAGTTCTTCTGGGAAAAAACCAAGAGGGGAATAGCTGGATTGAATGGGGCTTCAAATCCTAGGCTTCTGAGAATTCTCCATATGGATTTGCATAATGGTTGCACCAGTCTACATTCCCACCAAGAGTGGAGCAGTGTTCCTTTTTCCCTGCAGTCTCGCCAACATTTCTTATCAGCTGATTTCTTGATGGCAGCTATTTTTTCTGGAGTGAAGTGGAATCTCAATGTTGTTTTAATTTGCATTTCTTGAATAACCGGTGATGGTGAACATTTCTTCATGCGTTTATTTGCCATTTGTATATCTTTCTCTGAGAACTGTGTGTTCATCTCAGATGCCCAATTTTGGAGAGGGTATTTGAATTTGTGGGGCTTGATGTTTTTCAATTCTTTATATGTTCTGGACACAAGTCCTTTGTCTGAGGGGTTGCGGGCTAAAATTCTTTCCCACCCTGTTGGTTTCCTTTTCACTCTGTTGGTGATTTCCTTTGAAGTGCAGAAACTTTTCAGTAATACTAGATCCCATTTGTTGATTCTTTGAAGTGTTTGCTGTGCAGTTTGTGTTTTGGTCATGAATTCTCTGCCTACCCCTATGTCTCCAAGACTTCAGCCTACCATGTCTTCCAGTAGATTTAGTGTTTATCTTTTAATATTTAGGTCTTTGATCCATTTATACTTTAGTTTTGTGCATGATGATAGGCATGAATCTAGTTTCAGTCTTCAGCATGTGGAGAGCCAATTTTTCCAACATCATTTATTAAAGAATGTATCCTTCTTCCAGTGGACATATTTAGCCCCTTTGTCAAATATCAGGTGGCTGAGTGTCTTTGTAGTTGTGTTTGCATCCTCTAATCTGTTCCATTGATCCTCAGGTCTATGTTTTTGCCAGTGGCATGCTGATTTTATCACTGTGGCTTTATATACTTTTTCAAGTCAGGAATTGAGATGCCTCCTGCCTTGCCCTTGTTGCCCAGAATTTCCTTTGCTATTCTCGGTTTCTTCTGTTTCCAAATGAATTTTAGGAGTGTTTTCTCTAGATCTTTGAGGTATGTCAATGGTGTTTTGATTTGGATTCCATTAAATCTGTGTAATAGATTTGGGACTATGGCTATTTTCACAATGTTGGTTCTTCCTAGCCAAGAGCAAGGAATATCCTTCCATTTTCTAATATCCTATTCAGTCTCCTTTTTCAGCTTAGTATAATTTTCAGCATAAAGGTCTTTTACATTTATAGTTAGGTTGATTCCTAAGTATTTCATTTTTTACATGTTATTGTAAAGGGCGATATTTCCATAATTCCTCTCTCAGTGAGTTTCTTGTTTGTGTACAGGAATGCTGTTGATTTTTGAGCATTGACTTTGTATCCAGCTACACTACTGAACTTGTTTATTACCTCTAGCAGTCTTTTAATGGAGTTTTTTGGGTCTTCTATATAGAGTATCATGTCATCTGCAAATAGTGATAATTTAACTTCTTCCTTTTCTATCTTTACTCCTTTTATTTCTCTCTCTTGTCTGATTGCCCTGGCTAGTGTATGCAGAAATATATTGAAAAGGAGTGCTGATAGTGGACATTCTTGTCTTGTTCTGATTTTGAAGTGAAAGCTTTTGGTTTTTGTCCATTTAGTATGTCGGCTGTTGTTTTGTCATAGGTGGCCTTTATAAGTTTGAGGTAGACACAATTCTGAGTTTCTGAAAGGTTTTTATCATCAACATGTGTTGGACTTTGTTGAAAGCTTTTTCTGCATCTATTGAGATGACCATGTGGTTTTTGTTTTGGCTCTGTTGATGTGGTGTATTACATTTATTGATTTGCATATGTTAAATCATCCTTGCATTCCTGGAATGAACCCCACTTGCTCATGACATATAATCTTCTGGATGATTTGCTGCATTCAATTTGCCAGTACTTTTTGAGAATCTTTGAGTCAATGTTCATTAGTGAGATTGTCCTATAGTTCTCGTTTTTGGTTGGATCTTTCTCTGGTTTTGGAATCAGAGTAATACTTGCCTCCAGGAATGATTTAGGGAGGATTGCTTTCTTCTCAATTTCACTGAAGAGTTTCAGGAGTATTGGCATGAAATTTTCCCTAAATTTCTTGTAAAATTCAGCTGTGAATCAATCAGGACCTGGACTTTTCTTTGTTGGTAAGTTTTTAATTGCATTTTCAATTTCAATAGCTGATATTGAGTTGTTGAAAACTGCTGTATCTTCTTGGTTGAGCTTTGGTAATTCATATGTTTCTAGAAATCTGTCCATTTCCTCTGTGTTTTCCCCTCTATGTGAGTAGAGATTTTCAAAGTAGGTCTTCATGATCTTTTCAATTTCCATGGGATCTGTAGTAATTTCCCCCTGTTCAGTTTTTATTGCGTGAATTTGTGTGTTTTCTTTCTTTCTCTTGATAAGGTTAGCTAGGGGTTTGTCAATTTTGTTGATTCTCTCAAATAACCAGCTTTTTGATTCATTAATTCTTTTTTTGTTTCAATTGCATTGATTTTTGCTCTAATCTTTACAATTTCCTCTCTTCTATGAGCTTTGGGTTTAGCTTGCTCTTCTTTTTCAGGACGCTTGAGATGGAGCATTAGGTTGTTTATTTGTGCGAATTTTGTTTTCTTGATATGACAGTTTATTGCTATATATTTCCCTGTTAAGACTGCTTTCATTGCATCCCACAGATTACAGTATGTTGTTTCTATATTTTCATTGAATTGTAGGTATTGTTTTATTTCTTCTTTAATTTCATCTGTAGCCACTGGTTGTTCAAAAGGTTGTCATTTAATTTCCATGTATTAATGCAGGTTTTACAATTTCTTTTGCCATTTATTTCCAATTTCAGTGCACTATGATCAGATATTATGCATGGTATGAGTTCAATATCTTTGCATTTACTTAAGAATGTTTTATGGGATAATATATGGTCTATTTTGGAGAATGTCCCATGTGCAGCTGAGAAGAATGTGTATTCTGATGTGGTCGGGTGGAACACTCTGTAAACATCTACTAAGTCCAATTGCTCCCTGGTGTGATTCAGTTCTGTTATTTCTTTGCTGACTTTTTATCTAGTTGATCTATCTCTTTGTGACAATGGGCTGTTAAGATCTCCTGTTTTAATTGTATTCTTGTGTATCTGGTTTTTCATGTGCATTAGTATCTGTCTTATATAGTTGGTTGCTCCTGTATTTGGTGCATATATATTTATAATTGTTAGTTCTTCCTCTTGAATTCTTCCACTAACAAGTTTGTAGTGACCTTCTCTATCTCTTTTAATCATTTTAGGTTTGAAGTTCACATTGTCTGCAAATAGAATAGCTACCCCTGCTTTTTTCTGGGTTCCTGTTTCATGGAATACTGTTTTCCATCCTTTGACTTTAAATCTATGAGTTTCCTTTTGGGTCAGATGTGTTTCTTGTATACAGCATATTGTGGGATCCTGTTTCTTGATCCATTCTGTCAATCTATTTCTTTTTATAAGTGAATTGAGGTCATTTATATTTATAGATATCACTGATATGTACTGGCTTGACTTTACCATGTTATGTTCCAGTTGTTTCTTTCTGCTTTTCCTCTTTTTTAATTGCTTATCCTACCTGGTGGTTTCTTTCTGTTGTTCTTTTGGGGATTGTGGTCATTTTCGTGATTTTTATCTCTCTCTAGCATGTCTTTCAGTACTCTTTCTAGGGTTGGTTTGGTGGACATGAATTTCTTCAGTTGTTCTTTGTCATGGAAGTATCATGTTTCTCCATTAAATGTGAATGAAGTTTTTGCTGGTTACATCAGTCTGGGTTGAAGGTTGTTTTCTTTCAGGGCTTGAAATACCTCACTTCAAGCTCTTCTTGACTTGAGGGTTTTAGCTGAAAAGTGTGCTGTGATCCTAATAGGCTTTCCTTGATAGGTGAGTTTTGTCCTTTCTCTGACAGCTTTAATATTCTGTTTTTGTGCTGTATCTGAGAAGTTAATTGTTATGTGTCTGGGTGTGGATTTATGTTGATTGTGACTGTTTGGTGTTCTATATGCCTCACTTATCTGCATATCAGATTCTTTTCTCTATATTTGGGAAATTTTCTTCTATTACTTTTGTGTATATTTTGATTATGTTATTTGCATTGACTCTTATCTCTTCACTTATGTCTATTAATCTTATATTTTTTTCTTAGCATCATCTTGTAGCTGTTGGATTGTTATTTCATGCTCCTTTGTTATTTTAAAAAGTTCTATCCTTTCCTGATCACTAATTGAAATCCTGTCCTCAAGGTCTGAAATCCTATCCTCAGCTTCATTTAAACAGTTTTGCATGCTTTGAATAGGATTTTTTGTTTCTTGGATGTCTCTTTGAGTTTGTTTCATAAATTGTGCTTGTTTTCTGTATTGTTCATTCAAAATTTCAAACAGTTTCCCTTGCTCAAGTACTTTTTTCTCTAGGTCTTTTAGCTGCATTGAACAACTCCTTTACTAAAGTTGTTATTATTTATATCTTTACATGGGAGAGTACTTCTAATTTGATTTCCTGTATAGCATGATGGAGTTGTTTTTTATTTCACTCACTATCTTTTCAGAGATTCCCTGTGTGTCACTTTTGGGGTCCTCTATTTCAGTGTCTCGTATACTTGCTTCTGGTGAACTATATGTTTGAGACTGCATTTTGCTTTTTCCTTTTGTCATTTTTACTCTGCCTGATGTTTTCTATGTGTAGGAGGGGATCACACACTTTTTTCAGACTCACCAAACTCTTACAGTTAATTGGAGGGGGTTTTAGTACTGGCCATATTTATCCACTGTACACCTCTATTTTAGTTGCATATGCACCACAGTGATACAGTTAATCCACTGTAGTCCAAGGTTCCCCACCTGGAAGCAATGTCCCCAATTTTTTCACACTAACTGGAGCCTCCTGAGGCCTTCTGATGTTCCAGATGGGAGGGCGTGCCCAGCAGAAGCATTCCAGGGCAGTTTTCTGTCTGGGGCCGGCTTCTGAGATTTTACAGGTGGCAGGGTGAACCCACGGGGGAGGTTCCAGGCAACTTATGCCCGATGTACGTTTCCACTATGTTCCCAGTGGCATTGAGGGCCCACAGGAGAGGTTCCAGGAAGAGTACACCTGAGGCAGGCTTCCTTGATGTTCCTGGTGGCAGGGCAGGCCCTTAGGGGCGGTTCCAGGCAGCTTATGCCTGATGCAGGCTTTCCCTACTTTCCAAGTGGCAGGGCGGGCCCACAGGGGAGGTTCCTGGCAGCTTACCCCTGATGTAGGCTTCTGCTATGTTCCTGGTGGCAGGGTGGGCCTTCGGGGGAGGTTCCAGGGAGTTTATGGCTGATGCAGGCTTCTGCTATGTTCCCAGTGACAGGGCGGGCCTTCAGGGGAGGGTCCAGGCCGAGCTTCTGTTTTAATATGTAGATCTTTGATCCATTTTAATTTTATTTTAGTACATGATGACAGTTATAAGTGTAAATTGAATCTTCATCATATGTATAGGCAGATTTCCCAAAAAGGCTATCTTTCTTTAAGTGTACATTTTTGGTCACTTTGTTAGAGATTAGGTGGTTGAATGTGCCTTGGGTTGTTTGTTCAGCCTCTGTTCTGTTCCATTGTACCACATGTCTATTTTTGTGCTGGTACCATGTGATTTTTATCCCTGTGACTTTGTACTATAACTTAAAGTCTAGGATTGTGATGTTTCCTGTTTTGTTCTTAGTACTCAATATTGTTTTGCATTCTTTATCTTTTCAAGTTCCACTTGAATTTTATTGTTTTCTCTTGTTCTGTAATGAATGTTATAGATACTTTGACTGCTATTACAAAATATATGAATGTATATCTCAGAAGTATGGCCATTTTGACAATATTACTTCTGCCTCTCCAGTAATGGGATACCTTTCCATTTTCTGGTGACTGTTTTGATCACCTTTTAAGCAAGCTGTAACTTTGACATGCTAAAATATAAAAAGTTTTGCATGTAGGTATGCATAAAAGTGGTCTAGATTTTATTTTTTCTATTTTATTTTAAAGAGAATAAAAACAAACAAAATAAAATAGAATAAAGTCAATCAAAACAAAATAGTGAAAGTGATACAAGACTTCAAATCAGGATAATAGGAAATCAACAATGATTACCATAATGCCTTTTGTTATCTTCAAAATTGCTGCCCAAACCATTAGACATAATAAAATCAAACAAAAAAGAACAGAAAAAAACCAATCAAAGCAGAGCTTTGAACAAAGCAAAACAATAAAACAGAACAAAACAGTGAGAAAACTATTGGCTTTCAAAACAAGACAGAAAGGAATTCCCTATAGTTGCCATATTATTATCCTCCAAATAGATGCTCAGACTACTGGCTTTAGGTCTGCAAAGTCAATCAAACAATACAAGAATTAAATTGTTTTTGTACCTCAGTTGTTATCAGTTCAGCCTGTGATCTTCCAAATCAGCAGGTTGCTTAGAGGGCAGGGGGTCTTCTTGCCTCCCAGCTTGTGCGGGCTGGCTTGTAGTAAGTGTGAATTGGCTTGTTTCTCTTCCCAGTCCTGCATGGTCACTGCTGGTCCATGGGAAAGGCAAATTGGCTTTTTTTCTTCTCAGATCTGCATAGCTCAAAAACGGTCTCAATTTTATAATTTTGAAAATACCTTTTCATTTTTTGGTAATTATGAGTAAATTTCCTCTATATGTAGGTGTGTGTGTGAAAGAGAGAGAGAGAGAGAGAGAGAGAGAGAGAAAGAGGCTGACAGAGGCAGAGAAATGGCAGAGAAGATAATATAAGCAGTCATTTTGATTGCTGCATTATGCTTCATTTTAAAAGGCAATTTTAAAACTTTACTCCAGAGTCATTCTGTTATCTTATTTATCTTTTATTATTTTTTCCAGTGTCAGAGTTGGAACCCAGGACTACATGCATGCTGGGCAAGTCCTCCACCACCGAGCCTTACCTCAGCCCTGGCTCTACCATTTTATACACTTCACCACAATCCAATTTTCCTACATATTTTCTAGGCTTTCAAATTGCAACTATTTTAAATTTATTTTGATTGATGTGTAAGAGGATTTTATTGAATTCAAATTTGCATTTCCTTAGTGACCAATGATATTTTCCATCTTTTCATATGCTTATTTACCATTGTATGTTTTTTCTATGATCACTTCATGTCTTTTGTCAATTTCCTAATAAAATTTCTTTTTTATTATTTTGTTTTGTAAGTTCTTTATATATTATAGATATTTTTCAGATGTTATTTACAAATACTCTCTCCCACTCTATAAGTTGTATTTTCATTTTTTCCAAGGCTTTTTTCATGCACCAAAATTTTTAATATGGATGAAATCTAATTTATCTCTTCTAAGTATACATGCAATTATATCTTTTATAGGACTTCCTATTTCCTCTCCTTTTTAAAATAGCAATTACACATTTGTAAAATTTCATTTAAAGAGAAAAAAAGGAAAATAGAAAAAAGGGTAATAACAATACAGAATTCTAAAATAAAAAAAGAAAAAAGAGAAAAAAACCCTAAGAAATCACTAGTTGATAAATTACATATGGTCATCTTGGATATAGTTGTTCAAGTTATAAAATTAATGGATACAGAGTAGACATTCAAACATTGTGACTGCAAACAGTTCTGCTCAAAGATCCAACAAAAATTTAGCAATATGATCATCCATTTACATACTCAAACATACATGCAGTTATATCCCTTAGAGCACTTTCTTTTCCTCTCTTTTTTACAATAGCAATTAAACATTTTGGGTTTTATTACTCCTACATTTCTTATTACTTTCTACACTAGAGACACAATGTGATTTTTTATAAATATGATTCTTATTTATGTCACTAATGAGGATGGTCTCAAGTTGTCTCCATTTACCTATGAAGGCCTCAGGATCATCGTTTTTTAAAATTGAGTAATATTCCATTGTATGAAAATACCACATCTTTTTCATCCACTCTGCAGTTGATGGGCATCTTGGTTATTTCCAAGATTTAGTTATTACAAATTGTGCAGCTATGAACATGGGTACACATATATCACTGTGATATGAACTTTTCAGTTCTTTGGGGAAAATACCCAGGAGGGGGATAGCTGGATTGAATGTGGCTTCCAATCCTAGTCTTCTGAGAATTCTCCATATGGATTTCCATAGTGGTTGCACCAGTCTACACTCCCACCAAAGGTGGAGCAGTGTTCCTTTTTCCCCGCAGCCTCGCCAAACATTTGTTATTAGTTGATTTCTTTTTAAAAAAAATTTTATTTAAAGAGGCAAAAAAAGGGAAGAAGGTAGAAATATTACAGAATTTCAAAAAATAAGGATAAATAGTAAGAGATCACTGGTTGTTAAATTACATATGGTCCTTTTAGAAATAGTTGTTCAAGTTACAAAATTAGAGCATGCAAAGTATACATTCAAGCACTGAGACTGCAAACAGATCTGTTCAACAATCCAAAAATAAATTAGAAATATGGTTATCAATCCTATACACTTAAATATTCATACAGTTATATCTTTTATAGCACTTACTATTTCCTCTCTTTTTTACAATAGCAATTATGCATTTGTAAAAAATTTTATTTAAAGAGAAAAAAAGCAAAAGAAAAAGGGTAGCAACAATACAGAATTCCAAAATACAAAAGAAAGACAGAGAAAAAACCCACCAAGAAATCACTAGTTGATAAATTACATATTGTCAACTTGGATGTAGTTGTTCAAGTTACAAAATTAATGGATACATAGTAGACATGCAAGCAATGACACTGTAAACAGTTTTGCTCAAAGATCCAACAAAGATTAAGCTATATGGTCATCTGTTTTACACACTCAAACATACATACAGTTATATCCCTCAGAGTCCTTTCTTTTCCTATCTTTTTTACAATAGCAACTACACATTTTGAGTTTTATTACTCTTATAGTTCTTATCACTATTTACACTAGAGATGCAATATGATATTTATAAATATGATTCTTATTTATTTCATTAATAAGGATATTCTCATCTTGTTTCCATTTACCTATGAAGGCCTCAAGATCATCTTTTTTAGAGCTGAGTAATATTACATTGTATGAAAATACCACCTTTTTCATCCACTCTGCAGTTGATGGGCATCTTGGTTGTTTCCAGGATTTAGCTATCACAAATTGTGCTACTATGAACATGCATGCACATATATCACTGTGATATGAACTTGTCAGTTCTTCTTGGAAAATACCAGGAGGGGAATAGCTGAATTGAATGGAGCTTCGAATCCTAGTCTTCTGAGAATTCTCCATATGGATTTGCATAATGGTTGCACCAGTCTACATTTCCACGAAGGGTGGAGGGAGCATTGTTCCTTTTTTGCTCGCAGCCTCGCCAACTTTTGTTATCAGTTGATTTTTTGATGGTAGCTGTTCTTTCCAAAGTGAGGTGAAATCGCAATATTGTTTTAATTTGCATTTCTTGAATGACCAGTGATGGTGAACATTTCTTCATGCATTTATTTGCCATTTGTATATCTTCATCTGAAAACTGTGTGTTCATCTCAGATGCCCATTTTTGGAGAGGGTATTTGAATTTGGGGGGCTTGATGTTTTTCAATTCTTTATATTTTCTGGGCACAAGTCCTTTGAGGGGCTGCTGGCTAAAATTCTTTCCCACTCTGTGGGCTTCATTTTCACTCTGTTGGTGATTTCCTTTGAAGTGCAGAAACTTTTCAATAGTACTAGATCCCAGTTGTTGATTCTTTGAAGTGTTTCCCATGCAGTTTGCATTTTGTTCATGAATTCTTTGCCTACCCCATATCTCCAAGACTTCTGCCTACCTTGTCTTCCAGTAGCTTTAGTGTTTCTTTTATAATGTTTAGGTCTTTGATCCATTAGACTTTAGTTTTGTGCATTGTGATATGCATGCATCTAGTTTCAGTCTTCGGCATGTGGAGAGCCAATTTTTCTAACACCATTTATTAAAGAATGCATCCATCTTCCAGTGGATGTATTTAGCCCCTTTGTTAAATATCAGGTGGCTTAGTGTCTTTGTAGTTGTGCTTGCATCTTCTAATCTGTTCCATTGATCCTCAGGTCTATGTCTTTGCCAGTACCATGCTGATTTTATCACTGTGGCTTTGTATTATAGATTCAAGTCAGGAATTGCGATGCCTCCTGCCTTGCCTTTGTTGCCCAGAATTGCCTTTGCTATTCTAAGTTTTTTCTGTTTCCACATGAATTTTGGGAGTGTTTTCTCTAGATCTGTGACATAAGTCAATGGCATTTTGATTGTGATTGCATTAAATCTTTATAACAGTTTTGGGAGTATAGCCATTTTCACAATGTTGGTTCTTCCTAACCAAGAGCAAGGAATGTCCTTCCATTTTCTAATATCCTCTTCAGTCTCCTTTTTCAGCATAGTATAATTTTCAGGATATAGTTGTTTTACATTGTTTGTTAGGTTGACTGTTAAGTATTTCATTTTTTTAGATGTTATTGTAAAGGGCTATATTTCCATAATTTCTCTCTCAGTGAGTTTTTTGTTTGTGTACAGGAATGCTATTGATTTTTGAGCATTGACTTTGTATCCAGCTACACTGCTGACCTTGTTTATTACCTCTAGCAGTCTTTTAATGGAGTTTTTGTGTCTTCTATATAGAGCATCATGTCATCTGCAAATAGTGATAATTTAACTTCTTCCTTTGCTATCTTTATTCCGTTTATTTCTCTCTGTTGTCCGATTGGCCTAGCTAGTGTTTCCAGAACTATATTGAAAAGGATTGGTGATAATGGACATCCTTGTCTTATTCCTTATTTTAAAGTGAAAGCTTTCGGTTTTTGTCCATTTAGTATAATGTTGGCTATTTGTTTTTTGTAGGTGGCCTTTATAAGGTTGAGGTAGATACCATGTATTCCGAGTTTCTGAAGGTTTTTTTTTTTATCATGAAAATGTGTTGGACTTTATAAAAAGCTTTTTCTGCATCTATTGAGATGATCATGTGGGTTTTGTTTTTGGCTCTGTTGATGTGGTGTATTACATTTATTGATTTGCGTATGTTAAACCATCCCTGCATTTCTGGAATGAACCCCACTTGCTCATGGTGTATAATCTTCTGGATGATTTCCTGCATTCTATTTGCCAGTATTTTATTGCGAAAATTTGCATCAATGTTCATTAGTGAGATAGGACTATAATTCTACTTTTTGGTTGTGTCTTCCTCTGGTTTTGGTATGAGAATAATACTTGCCTGCAGGAATGATTCAGGGAGGATTGCTTTCTTCTCAGTTTCATTGATGAGTTTAAGGAATATTGGCATCAAATCTCTAAATTTCTTAGAATTCTGCTGTGAATCTATCAGTACCTGGGCTTTTCTTTGTTTGTTAGTTTTTAATTATGTTTTTGGTTTCAATAGATGATATTGGGTTGTTTAAAATTGCTATAACTTCTTGGTTGAGCTTTGGTAGTTCATATGTTTCTTGAAATCTGTCCATTTACTCCTTCACTTTTTAGGCTACTGTAAGTGGTATTATTTAGTTTTCATAGTCACTTTTTCTTGCTATTATAAAATGTCCTTTTTTTGTGTATTACTGGGGATTAGTTCAGGGCTTTAACACTAAGGTACATTCTTGGCCCTGTGTGTTTTTTTTTTTTTTTTACAAGACAGCCCCTTACCAAGTTCCTAAATTGACCAGTTTTAACTTGGGTTGAATGCATAATCCTGCTGACTCAGCCTTGCAGAATGCTGGGATTATAGGTGTGAGCCACCACACATAGTCAATTTTGGCTTTTGTGTATTGATGTTGTGCCTTGCAACTCACTGAAATCACTTAATAATTTTAGGAGATTTTAATCGTGCCCTTAGTGTTTATTCGTAGGTGTATCAGTCAGAGCTTTACTAGAGAAACAGATATAACACAAGATATGCAAATGCCTAAGAAATACAAGAGTTGCATGAAGAAGTGTGCAGAAGGTGTCTGCACACTGGAGGATGAAGGGTTCAGTGCAAGGTCTGGAGCTTACTGTAGTGTTCCTTGCAAGCCTGCATCAGGGGGCCGACGAGTGTGAAACAGAATGCTTATGAGTCTACACCAGAAGGCTGAGGGATTGAAGGCAGAAGCTGAAAAGTGTGTGTTAGAAGCTAGGTGATGACTTCCGAATTGAAGGAGAAGATTGGAGCTCCTCCAAAAAATGGATCCTGTCCATCCTTCCTCATTTTCCTTTTATACCATCTAGGCCATGAACTGCTTTAGGGTGGGTCCTCTACACACTAGAGTGTAGAATTGCCAAGCAGATTTAGTTAAGCTTCTAAACTTCTCAAATTGATAGTCAATCAAGTGCTACAATAGGCAACCATTTTATCTGCATTTAGAGACTGTGTTTTTCTTGGATTCTGTTATGTATACCTTTTTATTTTCTAGTTTTTTCTTACTGTGCTAGCTAAAGCTTCACACATTGTGTTGAACCCGTATGCTGAGAATGGCCATCCTTGCTTTTTTCCTACTTTGAAGAGCACATTATTCAGTTTGTCCATTTTAAGAATAGAATTATCTTGGGTTTTATTTTTTTTAAACAGAAATATTATTTGTGAAGTTAAGTAGGTTATCTTCTAATCCTATTCTGAGACTCGTTTGCAGGGAAGTCTTGCTTGGGGTGTTGCTTTGTGGTAGAGCACTTGCCTATCCTGCACAAGGCTCTGAGTTTGATCCACAGCACTGAAAAAATATGACTGGAGATGTAGTTCAGTGTTACTGCATCCCTGGATTAAATACCCAGTGCAATAAAAACAAAAGCAAAACAAAATAAAAACTCTGCTAATATATTCTTTTTTTGAAAGAAGTTCTTTTCACATGAAAGAATGTTTTATGAAGTAAGAAATTCTCCAAAATATATTGATCTATTGAGCTGTTAGTAGGTAGAATATCTGAGTTATTCCTCAACAATTGATTGTGTTTAGTCATGAAAATTAGGTGTATTTATGGAGTGCGTTGAATTATTACTCTTTAAAATTGATGTCATAGTTGAAAACTAAAGATTCTGGAAGAAAAATAGATCATTAATTTAAATTATTATGATAATGTGAATGGAGTGAGATCCACTATAAGTGAACAGTACTATTTTTAATGAGTAGTTATATAATCATCAAATAAAAGTCATGGCAATGGAAAAAGAGCAATTTAAAAATTAGTTCTAATGTATAATACTAAAGACATACATACGGGCTATGGTTGTGTGGTGCTTTTTCAAATAGTATAAGATATCCTACATCTTTCCCTAGATACTACAGTTTTCCTAGATCCTACTATATTGGAGGATGATATAGTAAATATGGATCCTTCAAAATTCTCTGTAGAGTTTTAACAGTATATTGAAAAGTTACTGGACATAAAAACATCTTTGTATAGGAACCATACTTGAATGTAGGCCTTCCAAAATGAAAGCTAACCTTTTATTCTGTACTTTCCATCATTGATTTTGGGTATATCTAACTTTGTCTTGTATCAGCATGGCAGTTATTTACTTTTTTCCTTTACTACATCATTTTGGTTAGAGTTGTAAATGAACGGCCTTACAGTTATTGTTTTTCATGAACTGCTCAAGTTAAGGCAGACAGTCTAAATTAAAAAGTAAATAAAAATAAATAATGAAAGTTCTGAAAAACACCTGGTAATTTTTGGCTGTCATAAAATAAAGGATTTTATGAATTTGTTCAGTTAACCTTTGTACTAGTCAATGATACATAGTACAACGTAGTACTACTTCTAGAATGAATAGCTGGTGCAAGCAGAGATTCTGAATCTGATTTAGTTATTCTCAGCTCTGGAGTTTCAGTGAAATATCATTTCTAAGCAATAGAAAAAGACTTGCTATTGAATACTGTAATTCCCATACAGTGTGGTTGACTTTATGTTGAGCTAACTTCTTGGAGAAATACATATTGAGATGGATGCACCCAAATTTAGAGGTTTTCTGAGACTAGGATGGTCATCACTATATAGCTGGAGGCATTGTTCTTTTTAGTATAAGACTATTGCAGTGTAGAGTAGGCTGGTGATAGCCCCAGAGAAAAGAACTTGGTATAGCAAAGTAAATTAGAGGTGAAAAATGCTCTTAATCTACTGGGCAGGTACATTTATGTTGGATAACCAAAATTGCTCCTCAACATTACATGTTTCAACACTTCGAAAATAGGTTCTATATGATATACTGAGAGACTGGACAAGATTATTCAATTGGCACCCATATTCTAGATTATTAGGTCTTCAGTTTCATTCCAAGGACTGAGAGTATCAATATTTCATAAATAAGAGTTATTAAGGAAACAAATCTCTTCCCCTTATTGAATTCAGTTACTGAGCCAACAGTGACATAAGGAATAAAGTGTGTAGAAACTCGATAACCACTAGATCAAATTTAATTATCTGGAGTGTCCCTAAGTTTCATGTGATTGATACATTATAAAACATCTTGTGCATGTCTTGATTATGCACAATGTATAGGACATGGTCCAGTGTGCCACTTTTGAATTTTCAAGTAGAGGAGGTTAAGGTTATTTTAAAAGTTGTGGTGTGTCAGGTGGCCAGGTAATTCTGTGATCTTATTAATATGAATGAAAAATAGAACATCATTAAGGTATGTAATGATTTTATGATTACAATGTCATATAGAACTTTAAATACCAGTGTCCAAAAATATATAGACTGTTAAATAAATCAAATAATGGAAAATATTGCTTGTGACATCTGGTCTACCATATTACACACATTACTTTAAATCATGCTGAAGACAGACTTCTAGTTTTATTTTTAAATAAGTTCAAAATTTTCTAAATAAGATAAAGAATAGCTGAGTAGCACACAAGCAAGTGCTTAAAGTATGACTAGTCATATACATAACTGATCATTTGGGAAATGCAAATTTAAATCTTAATGAACCGTAACTACAACATCTTCATGACTAAAATTAAAAAGGCCTCAAATTCCAAGTATTGGCAATTATGTGAGCAATTGTAATTTTCAGGCATTGTAGTTGGAATGTAAAATAGTGCACCACCTTTAGGAAATAGTTTGTTAGCTTCTTATAAAGTAGTACACATTTGTTTTATGATTCACTAAGAGAAAGAAAACATACATTCACATGAAGAAGTATACATGAGTGTTCACAATGCTTTTTGAAAATAGGCAAAACCTGAAAACAAGCCAAATTTTCATCAAAGTGCAATTAACAAAAAATTGTGGTATATATGTAAAATACTGCTTAGTAACACAAAGCAATACACTGTTGCTCTATGCAGGAATATGGAAGCATTGCAAGAATATTACGTTAAATTAAAGAGTATAGACACAACAGAGTATACCTAGAGTATGCTGCTGTGTACATGAAACTCCATAAGTGATAATTCTATTCCAGGTGACCGAAGCAGATTAGTACTAGCTTGAAGCTTGGAGGGGGAGCTTGGTGACTGAGATAGGAACAAATGAATTTTGTGTAGGGGTGATGGTGATGAAAATATTTAAAATTTAGATTTTGGAAGTTGTTCCTTCCAGGAGCAGTACAAACTCGTCAGAATTCATAATAATGCACTCTCAAAATGGTTTTATTATATGGATACTATGTTTCAAAAGCTGGTTTTTAAAAAAAGGCTATGATTTGCTAAGATAATCAATACACATGGTTGTCAGCTTATGCTGTGAGGCTGTAATAATATCTGAAAGTGGCGAAACTCCTCATTTTATTTATATAGGACTAGTACAGGCACCTGATATACTGTTGCCATAAGTTGTTATCACTACACTGCTTTAAGCACTTGACCTTAGGGTTAGAGGAATGTATAAGCACTTCACATACCCGTGGTCCCCAGGTTCCCAGATTAATCAAGTTCCTCCTCCCCAGGTTAATCGCATTCACATTCCTTTCTGCTTTTATTTTTGAAAATGGTATCTAGTAAGAGGTGTATTTATCTAGGCTTTCAGGTAAGGAACTGACAGATAGTGTAAGGTCATAGTGAGCAAACTAGAAGTTCAGATTGAACTTCAAAATAAGACAAAGAACATAGATTTTCTTGGGTACAGTAAGGCACTTGGATTTCCATCTAAAGGCTGTGACTATGGGCAGTTAACACACTAATACTGTTTTACTTTGCACACTGTCTTATGAACATGTTAGTTCAATGACTTCCAGTCCTTCTAATGTGGTACATATTAAAGAACATCTGTTTACACCAGGATAACCTTGGAATCTGGCCACCAGTGTATAGTCTGGAGTGTACCATTCAGGATTCTCTACTGTGAGACACCCATCTCATTGGCCTTCGCAGGCAAGAGTAAAAGCTGAGCCTTACATCCTCTGGCACACTGATTAGCATGCAAGGAGTGTCTTGTGATGTGGTGGCAGGTCCTCTTTCATGCATTTTCAAAGACTCTGTCCACGAAGTCAGTGGCATAGATTCTTCTATTTTTCTAGTTTGGAAGACATAATCATATTTACACTCTGAAGTTCATTATTTCTGAAATAATACTAACACTCTGATCAGTCTGTGTTGCAGTTTCTCCCTGAGGATTGCTGAGCATCCGAACTACAGGGCCTAGTTTTTCCATTAAATAAATTGTACTGTAGGCTGCCCTATCACTGGTTGGATAATTACATATATTACTCTTCTCATGTACTTCAAGCATTTGAAGTACTTAGAATCCTCCAAATCTGAGGTTTCACATTGCTGGTGGATTTCCACAGAAATGGAAGTGATATGACAGCAATGCTGACTGAAAGCAAAACTGCCCTTCTGTGTTCTACTTTTACCCCTGTATGCATAAGGATGGACACTAGAGGACACCCTTGCGCTGTTAGAAGTTGAGAGCAGTGGCTGTGAGCACAACCTTCAGGAGCTACATACAGTACACAGGTGAATTTGCCCAGTCTCCCTAGGTATTTATCAGCTGGTTCTACTGGGGCTTAGACTGTGAGAGGCGAGATTAAGTACTCATTAGGAATTCAGGCTGTGATGGCCTAACTTTCTAAGGCAGATCTGACCTGGGCCATGGATTCGAGAGAGGTTATTAAAAAAGCAATCAAAAGAGAGATACATTTGCACCTATCATGTATATAGAGGCTCCCAAATCTATATTTCTAGGTTTTTGTTCTGAGTATCAGACATACATACAACTGGGTTTCTAGATATATCTTCACCCGAGTATCCCTCAGATATCTTAAACTCAGTTTCTAAATAGAATTAATGTTTTTCTTTCTTTTCCCTGTACTCTCTTCCCACCCTTATCTCTGTCTTATAGACCTGTGCACTTCCCAGCATGCCCCACTTAGTGAATGGTGCCTCTTGTGTTCATCAGATTGGTGTTACCATCTATGACACATTATTCTCCTTGCATCTTCTTTACATTCAGTTACCCTGTTCTGTTAATTTTACTTCCTAATTATCTCTCAAATTTGGTTGCTTTTCCAAATTCTCCATGCTTGCCCACTACCTTATCTTACCTGGATAGCTCTAAGAGCCTTATACACTTTCTTCTAATATGTAGCATTGCCAGTTCCCATTTATTCTCTGTCCTGTAAGCAGAGCCCAAAGTCTATGCCACTTGTTTGCCTGAAACTCATGGATCTCTTAGCCTTCAGAATGATGTTTAAATGCCTTACTATTTGGATTCATTTATGCTACTTAGGGGCCTCTATTTTGTTCTAAGAATCATTTCAGAGAAATTTGGGGGATAAACCCACGAACAAAACATGCGCAGTCCTTGATGCCATGGACTTTAACTACAGAGTCATAGCGTATACTGAGCTTCCTTGTACAGTGCCACAGAAGGCCTTCCAGGATCTGGTTCCCGTTCCTTGTTCCAGTCTGTTTTTCTCTTTCCATCTCCTTGCATTTGTGTGATCTCCTGATCATTCCTTCAGACCAAATGTTCAGCTGAGCAGAGCTCCTTGCACTTGCCATGCTTCTCTTCTTTCATGCCTTCACATGGTTGATGGGCTCTTTTCTGTTCACGTTGCAATGCCTGACACAACTTCTTCATCAGAAAGAAATCATCCTCCAAAACTCATTCCAGTTATTATGCTTCACAGAGAGCCCTCCTTGCTTACCTTCATTATCTATGCCTGTGTTAGGTGTCAGTGTAATCCAAGAAAATTGTATGTGTTTGAATTTTAAAATTGTATTTTAATTACTTTGTCCCTCACTTCTCTGTGAGATGCTTAAAATGGAGATCTTACTTCAGAGGATAAATAGAGGCCTACATTAAGATGCTCATGTTTTGAACTCTTACTTTCTTTGTTGCCAGCTAGTAGTGGGGCTTACTTTACTCAAGGTCTTTACTGTAACTGTCACTTGTGAGCCTTTGCTCAATGTCTTTTATTTTCAGCGATTTCCTCCAACACTATTTTTTAAAAAGCAAGGGATAGACTAACAAAAAGCTGCAGAGAAGGTGCATCTGCCTGCCCTTCAGTATTACATGTTGGTACACTTTTTCCAACTACCAGAAATTGAACAATATTGATGCAGGACCGACAAGTTGCATTGTCTTATGCCTGACTTTCTGGACCAGCTCTGAGGGACTCAGTTATTTTCTAGTTTGGACTTATAAGCAGACATATGGTCATTTGCCTCACTTGAGAGACTAGTGATTAAAGCATTCTTTGCCACTTCAATTATGGTGTCATGCCCTTTGGCTTATTTGTTGTTCCAGTTATATTTTATAATTTCTTGTATCATGTTCCACCAGATCTCTTGAACATTGATCAAAATTATACTGGGACATAGTCAAATTCCATTGTATACTTTCACCTCATCTTTTATTCTGATTGATTTCATTTAGTTCAGATATTAGTGTAAGCAATTTCATGTGTACCACCAGAAACAGTCTTTCAGTGTTCACTTAGTTGCACTTGTGATGTACAGCTTCTCTGTTGTTGGTGCAAACCTGGGGCCAGTTGGCTTTTTGGTCAACTAAGGAAGGTTCCCCCACCATGTATCCTGGAGCATGTTGGTTATTTAAAGCACAGTGGCTTATTTAGCAATACTTAAGGAATTACCAGTCTACAATGACTTAGTGTAACTCCAGAAACAGAAAGCAGGAGCAGCTTGTGATAGTATGAAATAATCCCTGAAAGAGACAGAATTAACATTGTGATAGTAATAAAAGTGTTAAGAGTAAGAAGAACAGTGGAAAGAGAACTGGTTTCTATCTATGTACCTGGAAGCAATAAAACAGCCTACTTGTATACATATTTTCAGTATTTCCTTTAAATTTCTCAAGGACTCTGGAGAGTAGATATGCTCCTCATTTTAGAGAGGAAGAAACTGAGGTTAACTATGCTAAATGATGCAGATCTTAAGTGGCAGAGCAGGGGTGAGAACCTGGGACTCCAAAGCCCATACTCTGCTCAACTTTTATGAATACATTAAAACCTTTAGATGCATTTCATCCTGAAAGTTTGTCTTTTTGTTTCTTCCAGAGGATGGATCACTTGTCAGCTTCAGAAGTGAATAAAGATGAAGGATCTGCTAGGAAGAAATAAGACAAATCAAATAAACTAAAATCTCATTTACTCACCATATTTCTTCAAATCTATCCTCAACTAAATGTCTCTGTAGGTCTCTAATCCCTTTCTTTCCTTTTGGTGCCCACTTCTGAGCCTTTGTTCAAATCTTCTCATCTGTACTATTAGAATAACCTTTTCAATAGCTTCTCTATGTATGATCTTCTCTTTTGTAATTCCACATTCCGCAGATAGTCTCTTGTGATGTTTTCAAAACAGCTCTGATAAAGAGTTTTGCAGCTCAAAATCCTTCAATGGATTTCCATTTCCAAAGCATATGAGCATATCAAAAATTGGGTTGTTGATTAACTTTTCCAGCCTCATATACTGTGCTCCTAGTTATAGTAGACTCTTGTCATTTTTCAAGTACAGCATAGTCTCTTGGGACATTGGAGTCTATTCTTATTTCAATTTCATTTGAATTGATTCAATTCTTTTCCTACAAACAGATCTTAGACCATCTTTTCCTACATGCAGACTGCAAAGCATTACTCAGACAATAATCTCACATCTATGTGGATTGATGCCTCTGCATATTTATGGCCTTCAATTTTGCTTGGACTCTATGCTCTCTGACGATCGGATATGTTCCTAGACTGCTCTCCTTTGCTGTTCTCACAACAGCATATTAAACTTCCTCCCTCCCATCACTTCTACCTTCATTTTCAGTACTTGACCTTGGTGCTACTCTAGAAAATAGAAGTCATCGAGGATGGAACTCAACTTTCCTGTCTCCTTCTGCCACAAATGTGTATGTATCTGAGCCATTATTGCCTCCTTCCCTTGTACCTCAGCAAAAATACCCTGCAGTGTTCCTAAGATTAGCTACCTGTGCTCTGAATTCCATTTACTCCCACTTTTTTGGAATCAAAATATTTATTTTATTTTACATTTAACATCTCAGTCCTATTTTTTACTGACCTTTTTCTATGCACTCTAAACATGTTCAAAGTCACCCTTCCCCCATTGTTCCTTCTTTGGCTATCACTTCCTATCAGTTCACTCCCCTAAAAATAGTGGTTATGGTTTAGATCTAAAATGTCTCCTCCAAGTCTCATGTGTTTGAAAGGTGACTGGGTCTTAGAAGTGCCATATTTACCAGTTCACTGATGAGCTCAGAGGCTGAATATGCTCTTACCAAGTGGGATCGGGTGGGATATGGGTCACTGGGGGCGTCAGCTGGAAGGCGATGTTCTTGTACCCAGTTTCTCTCTTATTCTACTTCCTGGCTGCCACGGATTGAATAGCTTTCCTCTACCATGCCATCCACTGTGCCATTTCTGCCTCAGAATCCTGTACTCATGGATTAAATTCTTTGAGTACCATGAGCCAAAGTAAACTTCTCCTTTTTAAGGTTTTGGTTGTTCTTATCTTTTCCCAGCAATGGGAAAGTGACTAACTAGCTTTCATTAATCAGAAAGGGACTGTAAGAAAAGGAGTTAGAAATTCAGAGACTAATATGTATAGATGGGATTGTGGATATGTGAGAGAAGGGGTTCAAAAAGGACTAAAGGAAAATAGTAAAAGTGTTATGAGGAGCAAGAAACAGTTGGGGTAAACTAGTGGTTACTGAAGGAAAAAGACAGTGGGGGATTGCTGCCTGAGACTACTAACTGCAAAGTAGCAAGACAGGAGTGAGACACTCTTTTTTAATTTTCTTTTATTTTAAAGAGGGTAAAACTAAACATAACATAGCAGAACAAAGCAGATCAGAAAAAATGTAAGCAACACGGATTTCAAACCAAGACAACTGGAGATCAACTGTGTCTACCATAATGCCTCTTGTTTTCTTCTAAATAGTTGTATCTTCATACACAGTGAATTAATGTAAAACAAAATAGTATAAAACTGATCAGAACAGAGTGATGAAGGCATTACAGGCCTTCAAAACCAGACAATAGGAAAATCAACAATGGCTCCTATAATGCCTCTTGTTTTCTTCAAAATAGCTTTCCATGCCTTCATGTATATTGAAATTAAACAGTACAAAACTGACTAAAGCCACTCTGAATAAAGAATAGAGGCATTACTGCATTTCTCAGCATGACGATAGGGAATCAGCAATGGATACCATAATGTCTGTTTTTCTTCAAAGTAGCTGTTCATTTCATCATGCATAATATAATTGATTCTCTTAAACTGTTTAGGAGAAGTTCTATGCATGTATAAGCCTCTACATGTATACCTATCCTTTCTGTATTAGAGGGAAAAACAAAACAAAACAAAACAGATTACTAAAAAAACATGAAACAAAAAAGACCAATAAATAACAATAGCAAAGAGCCCAAAACAATGACAATAAAGGCTTTCAAAACAAGGTGGTAGGAATGTATCTAAGGTTGATATTTTACATAATGATCTTCAATAGTTCCTCAGATCACCAGACACAAGCATGCAAAATAGTTCCAATCCTGCTCTGTTCTACGAACTTATAGAATTTGTACCACAATCATCTTAGCTATCCTGTTTGTTTATACAAATTTAGATATTTTTTTCTAAAAAAAAATAAGGAAGAGAAGAGATACTCTTAAGAAAATCAGGACTACTGGCTCCCTGAAGGTGGAGTCCCAGTCACAGAATTAGGAGGACTAGAAACATGGGAAATAGAAATTTAGAATGATCAAAGAATATTATTGGTTTCTTCCTTTCTCTCTTCTCAACTTTAACTCCTTTTTTCGCCTGGCTCTGTGCTTTCTTCCTGTCACTGAAGAGGAAGCTCCTGCCTCCTGTCCTGCCAGATCTAAGCACTGCCTGTAGAAGCCTGGCTAATTGTAGCTCTTCTTGCTTTTGTGGGACCTTGTTTCAGGAAATATCTTTGTATTTCCTGCTACAAAGATTACCCTATTATTTTCAATTCCTTTTTCCTTTTCCTTCACTCCCTTTCCTGTTCCTTGGGCTTCTTTCTAATGCAAATGTATACTTTTTACTTGTTTCAAGACCTTTTCCTTATACGGAGGACTCTCTAAAAGCATTGATCTTTTAATCATCATAAATTAAAGATCTGTCTCATTTCCCACCTCCTTTTTATCGTCAAACTTTACTAAAATGTCTTGTATATTGTTTTTTATGCATTTTTAGTCTAGTATCTAACTCCTGCCCCTTTCAGTTTGTGGTGACATCTTGCTTGAACGTTTCTGATAACTCCCTTATTGTCAAATTGAATACTTCTCAGAACACATTTTCTCAATGTATCTTAAATACATGGCATTGATAATCACCCTCCTCCCATAAAATTTTCTCTTTCTGACTTCAGTAATATTTTATTCTCTGGATTCTTCTCCTAACTCCCCTACAATTGTTTCTTTTTTCTTTTTAATTAATCTGCTTATCTTTCTTCCTACCATGTAAGTGTGTATTCTCCATAGATACTCCTTATAATTTTTCTCTGACTTTGGGTGTGGTGGTTCCCAGACCCCTACAACTTTAAGTATCCCCTGTGTTTGGTTGACTTCCAATATTTATCTGTATATCAAACATTTCAGTTATGGATTTCCAAGTATTGGATAGATGTCTTGACTTGGATGGCTTTCAAATATTTTCTGTTCAGTTTTATTCAAAATTGAACCTATTTGCCTTTGACTAAAGCCAGCAGGTCATTTCTTTATTGTTTTGTTTAGTGTATTTCTCTTTTTCTCGTCACCTAAATTTTTTTTTGGATTTATCTTTGAACACATCCATTCTTTCAGTAAAGATATCAATATTTACTACATTACACCTGTTTGTAAAGTGTGCCCTGTCTCATTCTTTACTATAGAATGAGATACAAACTCTTTTGATTAGCAATATAGTTTGCAAAATGCTTTATCTTACGTTCTCACTGTATGTCACTTGCCTCTCATCCATCAGCCAATAGGAACTGGTCATTCTGGAAGTATGTACTATATCATGCCTTTAAACTTTTGCCATTTTTCTTGCCATTTAGTTTATGATCATATTGCATTCCACATTTTTACTTGTTAAAATCTCACCTTTGCCTCCAATACTAGCCCAAAGTCTTCCATCTTAAAGATGAATTGCACATTTCCTCTTACCCATAAAACTGATCTATTCTGCAACCATAACATAGAATCACTTGCTTATACTACTTGCCAATTTTTCACATGAAGTGGTGAGTTTGAGTTTCTTGCCATTGAAAAGGAGGAAGAGACTACAAAAGAGGGATAAGATGTTTGGTTTAGCATTGTCATGCAAATTTCTGAGAGCCTAGATCTGAATTGGAAGAGATGAACATGGCTGTTCTATTAGAAAGGAGAACAGCTTAGATTTGCAAGTTAAAGATGCAGTGCCCTTTCTTAATTCTTTATATATTAAAGTGATTTTTTAGTAGAGAGATTTTTCAATTATATCTCAGAAAAGAGAATGGAGTCAGAGATAATTGGAAATTGACCAGTGAAGTGAATGTTTAGAAAATTGTGTGCAAAAATGTACATCTGAAGAAAGATTATTTGGAAGCACATCCTAACACTTTAAAATATGCTTAAATAAATGGAAGTGATCCAGTAAGGCTGACAGGATTTATATGCAAGAGCCAGTACAGTTCCTACATATCAAATGAAAGATAGCAGTTTTTCTAGTCATGCAATGGTAATAGCTGAAATTAATTTCTTAAAAGCTTGGAAATTTGGCAGAAATAAGTGGAAGATGAGCAAATTCATATAAGCAAGGGAAGGCATTGAAAATGATGAGAAATGGTCAAGGGAAGAAGAGCTCAGCTTTCATTTCAAGCTGTCAGAGAGGATTGGTACAGACGAAAAAATAGTTTAAAAAAAGCTCTCAAGGAAAGAAATGACGCTATATGCTTTGAAAAGAAAAAAGATACTTTCAATTTTAGAACAAAGTAATAGAGAGTACGGACAAAAAAAAAATAGAAATGGGGAAAAATCAAAGAGCCAATGACAAATGTCCGTAATAGGCTGGGCGTCAGGCCCAGGGAGGTTACTGATGTCTTCTTATGCATGAGAAGAGAAGGAGTCTCCCAAGTATTTGAGACACAATAAGCAGATAGGCTAAAGTGACTTCAAGTGGATTACGAGAGCTCTTTATGGAGCTATAATACAGGAAAAGGTGTAGGCTAATACTGTGTTACGCAAAACCAAGCAGAAAATGAAAAGTGACTCAGCAACAGACTTCACAGTTCCAACTGTGAGTGAACATCACAAAGAAGGTGTTGATGAGGAAATCTGGATCTGCAGCCTTTAAGGATACAATATGGTGGTAAATCTACCACCTTTGGGCTGGAGATCAGTTTTAGAACCATTTGTAGTGCTTAACCAACTGTGTAATTATAGGCAAATCTTTTTAGCTACTAGAGTTTTGACTTTATTGTTTGTAAAGTGACTTTACATTGCTGTAAAGCTCAAATGAAATGATATTTATGAAAATATGTTGGTCAAAATTTAGATACTTTTTTGGATGGGCTGACTAAACATTTATCTGTGGATTTCTGTGGTACAAGGGATGCAGAGGAAATGGTCAATATGATTGAACAGGGGTGAATAATATTGGAGCAAAGAAAAACTTAGTAGCTGAATGACACTGATATTTCTATACAATGTTTTAAAGAACTATTCTTATTAAGGGTCCTGGTGACATGATTCATGATGCATGTAACCTCTGAAGGAAGACTAAAGGAGTGCCCGTGATCAGTGGACTTCAAATATCATGCAAGGAGTCAGAAGATATTTCATATCTTTAAATAAAATATTGTGTTTGAATAAAGTAAAATTTTATGTACAGTACCAATCTATTCTGGTCAGAGAAGTACATGTAGTACATGCAGTACATGAATAAACCCTCTACATTCCATATTTCTGTGTGCTCATAGGATATTAAAAAATAACTGAATGATCAGATTGAGATCCTCTTACCTGGAAGGTCCATTATATCTGTGCTAGAGACCCCACTTCTGAAAAAAAATCCATGTTAAACATGTATGAAACTGCATGTAAAAATGACAAAAAATAAGGGAAACTCTACCATGCAGGTTTTCTCTAAATCTCTAATGCAACAGCCCATTTCAGGCCCATGTTAGCTCTCAGATTATTGTAATTACCTCCTAATTGGCATAGAATCCAATCTTGTACCTTTTCAATCCATTCTTCACATTTGTTGCAAAAGCAATGTTTCTAAAATATAATTCTTCACTTTTTATTGACTCGCTTAAAAACCTTTCATGGTTACCAACCAGCTAATGTAGCAGTCAAAAAATTTTTCTTATAAAATTCCAGGTAGCAAATATTTTAGAAGTTGTAGAATATTTTCTTTGCCTTTTTACATCTCTTAAAAATATGAAAACCATTCTTAACTTGTGGGCTGTACAAGCCAAGGGCTGGATTTAATATTTTAGTGTTCTGTTTGTTGACCTATAGACTATATCAAGTGCAAGATCCTTTATGGAACATTCTAGTTTCCCATGAATCTGGTTTACTGCTTTTTTCTTGAGTATTATGTATTTCCAGAAATACATCCTATACCCTGTTGCATTTGTGTTGCATTGTTGGCAGTATATGAAAGTAGACCAAGCAGGGTTGTTTCATACCTCTATTCTCTCACATCACATCCACTAAAATTGTCCTCCTTCATCCCAACTGGCATCTTTCCCAAAGGTTCTACTAAAATAGTCATCTATTATATTAAATATTTCCTTATTGGTGAAATTAGAACTGGTCTCCATATTTCTACAAATGTGGATCATAGAATCTATGCTTTACCATGCTTATTTGTACCCCAACTTCAATGCAAGCCCCTCAAGGGCAGAAAATGTCATAGATGTATTTGCATCTCTTAGAGTAGCCACTTAGTAAATGTTTATGAAGTCAGTGACACCAGGAACAGTGTTATCAAGTCATCCAAAACTAACAAATACATAAAATGAAATGAATCAGTAGTCCTGTGAACTGTGAGGGACCTGCATACAGAGGCAAGTTATTACTTTTTTAGTCTGTAGATAAGTTCTGAGGCTCACTCTTATACCTTGCTGTGGTACTTTCTCATACACCCACTAGGGTGAGAGGATGGTGCCTGGGGCTCTCAGGGAGATTGTTCTATTTTTGTAGTAGCAATCACAACTAGCAGTGTCTAATAGACTCTCAAATGGAGACTCAAAATTTTCTGTTATAGTTTGGGTCTAGATGTCCCCTCAGAGCCTCATGAGTTATGAGTTCAGGCTTTTACAATGTGTGATTTATTCATGGTCCAATGCTGGGATTATGGGTTTGAGTGCTACACTTACCCTAGGGTGGGAAGCCCACATAAAATATAAGGGAGGGAAAGAGACTTGTTCTCTCATGCTCCTCTCTTTTTGCTTTAGTTACTTTTGCTGTCCTCTATCACCATAAACTGTTGTTCCTGTGCCATGCCACCCTGAGTTGGAGCCAGCTGATTATGTACTAAAAGCTCCACAAACTATGAGCTAAATAAGCCTTAATTCCTTAATTTTGGGCATCAAATATTTTTTCTCAGCCATGAAAGAAAAGTTACTAACACACCTTGCAATAAACATACTGAAAATGGTCCTAGGACTTTTAGTTTTATTAGTATAGAATGTTATAGTATAAATAGATGTCGGTGACCAGCCCTTATCATGTGGCTACCTTATCTCCCCAAGGAAAATGTGTTCTAAGCTCTAACCTGATGACTTATGAATTAGCTTTTGGATATAACTCAGTCCTAAGTTTGGGGCTCTCTCTACTTAAAATATACCAAGCAGAGGTCAGAGGAACTAGAGTCGGAGTCAAGCAGATTAAGAGCAAAGCCACATAAATGAAAGCCAAAGGGAAATAAGATGTTAGTGTGTTCTAAAATTAGAGAATGGGCTAGTGAGGTTCTTCACTGTACATGCTGAAGGGGATAATGCATAAAGGAAATAGACTTTAGAAAACAAAAATCAGAAGACTGACCATGTGGCACTTATCTGTAATTCTAGTACTCTAGGAGAATGAGGCAGAAGCATAATAATTTAAAAAGACCCTATCTCAAAAATGAAAGGGCTGGGGATATAGTTCAGTGTGAAGTTTCTGGGTTCAATCCCCAGTACCACAAGACAAACAAAAATACAACAACAAACCAAACAAAATCCAGGAGTATTTGGAAGCCTTCAGAAAATGGCAATAGTTTCTAACATTGATTAAGTACTTACTATATGCCTAGAAAGATACTGAGCATTTATTATGAACTATCAAATTAATCTTTTAACAACATCATAAGAAAAACAGCATTATTATATTTGTTTTATGGATATGGAAAGTGATACTTAGTGCAGTTAAATAAGTTGCCTAGCTGTAAGTTGTAATAGCTGATAAATGCAGCACTCAAATTTTTTTATTTAAAGAGAAAGAAACAGAAGAAGGGTAGAAATATTACAGAATTTCAAGAAAAGATAAACAGTAAGAAATCACTAGTTGATAAATTACATATTGTTCTTTTAGAAATAGTTTTTCAAGTTACAAAATTAAAGCACACAAAGTGGACACTAAAGCAGTGAGAAAGCAAACAGATCTGTTCAACAATCCAACAAGAACCTAGAAATACGGTCATCAATCCCACACACCTAAACATACATGCAGCTATATCTTTTATAGGGCTTCCTGTTTCCTCTTTTTTAACAATAATAATTATACATTTTTAAAATTTTATTTAAAGAGAAGAGAAAAAAGCAAAAGAGAAAAAAGGGTAGCAACAATACAGAATTCTAAAAGAAAGAAAGGAAAAGAAAGAAAACAAAAGGAAAATGAGAAAAAGCCCCACTAAGAAATCAGTAGTTTATAAATTACATACTGTCATCCTGGATGTAGTTGTTCAAGGAGCACTTGAATTTGAACCCAAGTTTTCTGATTCCCTTGCCCATGATCCAAGCAGCTTTGGATTATACACGTGGTATTTCTAATAAAGAGTGATGTGAAACTGATAGGGACGCTTCCTTGTCCTCCTTCATACCCAGGAAAATTGATTCAATGATAATCCATACTGAAGGAAGATTGAGTTGGATCAACAGAGAATTGTTATTTTCTAGTGATTTTACTGTTTGCTCCTAGGGCAGCAGGGCATAAGAATCAGGGAATAAGTGTTGTGTTCCACCTGCACATGGCAGTAGTAAAAGACTTATGGTAAGACATCAGTTTGTA
Organism: Hydrochoerus hydrochaeris; assembly: GCA_004027455.1. Lineage (NCBI taxonomy): Eukaryota > Metazoa > Chordata > Mammalia > Rodentia > Hydrochaeridae > Hydrochoerus > Hydrochoerus hydrochaeris. Next base: position 30,611 of record PVLA01009023.1, read on the forward strand.
CAATTTTATTCTGTTGTGGTTTTATTTGGAACCCAGAAAAGAAAAATCTTTAGGTAGAAAGAGAAGAAAAATCCAAGGATAGAAATTATTGTGATCAGAGATCTATCTATTCAAGTAAAGTCTGTGGGAGGAAATGAAGTTTTCAAGGCCAGACATGTCTACATTCTGAATGCATTGTGGCATAATAATTATCGAGTCTGTGGGTCAAAGTTAAGATAAGAAAAATAATCAACAAGTTACCATGATACAAAGTGTATAATAAATGTTTGTTGTTAGCAATAGAAACTGCATATTGCATCTTGTTAAATGGGAAAAAAGGAGAAAAATAATCACAGTCTTGGCCGCAAAGACTCTTGGGAAGAACAGAAATGCTAAAGCTCATAAATGTGTATGAGAAGTGGGAGTTGAAATGGCCAGAGGGTCGCTAAAGCACATCATGGAAGACAAGGCAGAGAAACAGAAGAAGGAAAAAGAATAACAAATTAAGTTTAGATATTTTTATAAGAAATTGACATGATGGCAATTTAATATTTGTAGAAACAGTGTTGGTTTGGGAAAAGATTTATTAATATTTACAGTATGTTAAATACTTTAAAAATTGTAGTGTAAACTAGAAAAGTCTATTTAAAAGCACTTGTTAAAAGGTGTATAACTTTCCATACAATAGATGCTTCTTGCCATGAGATATTAGATATTATCAGTTAAATGTGGGAACTAAAGAGCCATTTGTCCATTAGATTCAAATTGGCTGATGTCTATGAATGTGATATGAGGCACTAATGCTATGCTATGGCTGTGTAACCACTGTCTTTTGTGTGTATTTTTTCACCTTTGTGAAAGTACAAAGATGTTTGGTTACAAGAAACTTGTGTTTTATATCCCAGACAAGTTGTCTCTAATGAAAACTCTGGGTACTGTTCCTACCTTCAAGTGCCTATTACTGCTATTTTCTCTGTGAACTACTTTAGGCACATTGACAATTTTAGATGTTAATGTGGTTTGAAAAAATGTTGATATTCACACTCAACTTGTTTATGAGTGCCTAGTGGTGACCACGGAGAGAAGAATCACTAAGATTTTTCTTTGTTTTAAAAAACATAAATTGAAATACATGTACCAAATTATCAAGGTGAATGTAGTCATTATGTACTGCAAACATGTACTCATAAAAATAGAAAGAAACCTAAAAAGTTTGTAAAAAATCCCCAAATTGAAACATTGGATAAAGTTTTTTTTTCCTCTGAACATTGGAGAAATTTAAAGAAAGCCATTAAGATTTTTCATTTCCTTTGGGTAACTTCCTATGGACACCTTTTAAATCCTAAATTCTCCTGGATTGAATGAAGGAATTGAACATGTGAGTAACTGCTCCATAAAATACTGGGAAGACTGATCATTCAGCGGACTCTTCTGACTGAGATTTCAAGTCCATGTAGATGGCTCCATAAATGGGATAACAATAGTCAGAGGGAACCCACAGGTGAATAAAGTTTTGACTTTGGCGTCCACAGACAGGTCCTCAGCACAGTAACTACAGTGTGGAAAGAGGAAATGAAGATAAAAGTGGAGGTCAGGGGTCATGTGAATGTGCTAACACCCAGACCCAGAATCAGTGTGGCAGGGGTGTCTGAGAAGATAAGCTTTAGCACAAAGCCTGCACCTCATAGGAAAAATGGTTAATGATGTTGTATCCATGCAAATGTGCAGGAACTGCAATGATTGATGCGACTGTGATTAAGAAGGCAGTGATCTGCGTTCCCAAGGCCAAATGTATACAGATCCAATTATTCATAATGATGGTGTAATTCAGGGTATTGGAGATTGTAATGAATCTGTTATAAGCCATGACAGCAAGGAAGAGACAATGTGTCCTCTCTGGAAAGAGAGATCTGGTCATCTGAATTTAACATTTGGTATAGAAGATGATGAGCAAGTCCCTGAAGAATTGGACCACTACACATGGTTCTGGCTGCTAGAATAACAGATAATAAGGAAGCATATATTACTGCAAAAGACACACATGAGATTATGAAGCCTAGAACCTCATTTCACTACTACAAGGATGTTCCTAAACACTGTGACCAGGTAGAAAACAGTACCCCAGGAAGAAGGCAGCCTCGTTTCGAGAGTGCTGGGAAAATCCAATGAGGATGAATTCAGTCATTTCAGAGGCCTTGTCTTGTCCTTAGACTGTCCATGTACTCATTTCAGGTTTTGGGAAAGGAGGCAAAATTAGTCACCTACTTGGGAACATAAGAAGGGTAACTCAATAGCTTATTATACATTCTGGAGCATTAGTTATTGTTTTGTGACATTTTTTTACTGGGATAGGTTATTTGTTCAAATGTCCAATGCTGAAAAATATATGTTCTCTTTGCTTTTTTGTCTTATAGAAACTTACATGACTGGGAAGACTGATTAAGTCATTTTAACTGTTAGAGACCAAATAGAGGTAACTGTATCTAATCAAGTAAGACAAAAGCATTCATTCAAGCAGAATAATTATTCCCATAAAAGGACTTAACTAGATGTTTGATTTTTAACTCTGATAAAAAAGGCAAATTGGCTACATCTCTCCATCAAAAGTGTTTATTGGTTTTCATTTGATTTACATGTCTAAAATACAATTTTAAAGACAAGTATGGCATATTTTCTCTCCTATGTAGACTCTAGGGGGAAAAAGGCAACAGGAAAGTAGGAGCCCTCTTGGGGAAGGTGAAAGGGAGGGGTTAGAGAATGTACATGTATGTGGAAATACCACAGTGAAATCCATGAATTTATACAATTAATGAAATAATTTAAAAACTTAAACTCAACAATCCCATTGTGAATGCCTGAAACTTCTTTACTAGCCAACCTTTTTGTTATTGTTATTTGACTACATATTAGAACCATTTCTAAATGTATGCTAAATTAGAAAGTATATGTATAAGTTCAACAGGAAAATACCAGCCAAATTGACATGAGATAAACCAAACAATTGGTGAATTCACTAAAATCTCACCCTTTGTTCAATCATCCTGATACCTATCTTCCATAGACATAAACTTAAAATCCACAGATTCTATCATCTCCAAATGGTTTCTTTTTTATTTTAAAGGTTGATGGGAAAATCTTATTAGATAATAGGATTTTGTGAAGGCAACATTTACCAGAAATTGTGAAGAGACAGGAGGAAAATTTTAAACACATGTTTCAGAGGTGTTAGAAAAAAGCCAGGGTCTTGTCCATTTGGATGATTTTAGTAACCTGTGAAAGAGATGACAAATTGAAGTCTCTTTTGTTTTTCTCTAGTAATTTTCTTATTTAGGCACAGCCTTCAAACTGTATGGTTTTATCTATTAGTGCTTACATATTTGGGTAATTCTTCATACCCCAAAGACAGAATGCTAATGTACAGAAAGAAAGCAAGAGACCCAACAGAATCTAAGCCAGAATACTGGTTCAACTGCTAACAGACTGAACCATTTTGAGAAAGAAGTTTCCTTATATGTGAAATGGGAACATCACCTGGCCTCTTGGGGAACCGTTCCAAGAATGAGAGAAAATCATTTCCTAAAGATCTCTCAAAGACCCTGTCACACTAGCTGGCTCATGTACAGCCACCTGAAACACCTCGGCTCTCTTTCTGCTACCCTTATAGACTTTTTCTCTTTCCTTGTTGGTAATGAAAGACTCAATTGTGAGACTTATAGGCTTTGCCTTCATTTTGGAATCCATTCTTGTAAACATGTGCTAAAATGTTGTTTCAGCCTACCTTGGCTTGTGAGGTTATCACATTACCAGGAACAATATAATCTGAAGTTTTAGGGTTGAGTAACAACTAAAGAAAGTTTGACTGCGTAAGTCATTAAAATTTGTTCCTGATGGTAGGCGGGAAAGACACATAAAGAGATGAAAATTACTCACTGACTTAAGGCTGGAGGACAGCAACTGAGGAGCGCACCTCATTCATAACAAACATTTTGCAGTTGGCGACACCCCCACAAATGACTAATCTCCGAGAAGAAACTTGATTCCTTCAACTGCAAGGAAAAGAAGTTTAACACAGGCAGCTGTGGTAATAAATCTTTCTATCAGTTGTGGTTATAAGGCTGGAAAATCTCGAGTTAACTGTGCTGGTGAATCATGCACATTTATTTCCACTTGTTTAAATATCTTTTTCTTTTATTTACACAGAAGCAGCTTGTAATAAGGCTATCATAAAAGGTTGGTGTCCAAAAAATGAAAAGAATAATTTTCTAGAATACACAATAATAATATAGATGCCAGTTCGTGACATGCAGTTTTTCATTGCCTGTATAAATATTAAAATGGTATTTCTTGCAGCGCCCAAGATTTTGCTACTTTGTTCCCAGACACAGAAAAATAAATTGAGGAGATGTCCTTTCTGAACACATCAAGTTTCTTTTCAAATATTGGTGTTTGCCAAAATAGTCTATTTTCAAATCACAAATATTTAAGCAGTATGAAAAGAAGCCACAATTCAAATGTAAGAGGGAACTTCGACAATTTGGATAATGTTACGGTGGTTTAAGAATTGATAATCTCAGGCTTGAAGAAAAGTTTCTACTTATGGGACGTATGGGATAACCCTGCTTTGCAACTGAGTCTTTCATAACAAAGAAGGAAAGAGAAAATAAAGAAGGAGGAGGAGATACCTGCTGAGCTTGACTCATTAAAACACAGTTCATTTTCTTTCAAACTTGGTTAATGAGAAGTGGATGTTCCTTAGAGCAATGATTCTGGTCAGTAAACACAGAGGTGATAGGGGAACCAATGCTAGTATTTGTCAAAAAGAAACAGTCTCTGCAGTTCCTTTCACCTTTTCTTCTAGCAAATGAAATATTCAAGTAGTAGTAGGTAGAATTAAGACTGAAGAACTTTGGAGATAAAGGTGTATGGCTGCACAAGAATTTTGTATCTGTTCATATCTTCTGGAAGATATGCTATGCTGATCAATCAAGCTTTCTCCCAAGTATGATTTTAAGTTTTACAGAGATAAGGTGAAATTTTTAATTAATTTTTTTAAACTGGAAAGAACGTTCCCTTATACAGAGAAAAATTAAAAATATTTTGTTGAAATAAAAAGCTGTTAATTTGTGTAAAAGCAATGTGTGCCTTTGTGTTTTAGGACAATGTAGAAAGATTACCATTTAGTTAGAAAAATAAAAGCTTTTGATGTCCCTTGACTAAATGGGTTCTTCCATCCAGGTATTTTAATGTTACATTTAATCATACTATTTTTTGACCATCTGAAGAATTTTTTTCTTGAAATTTTAAGTCTTTTGTTTCTTTGTTGAGTGAAAGGCAACAGAAGAATAGGGCTTTCTGTAAGGTAGTCGCTTCACATTGGAATTTTGTGGCTCATTTGTCCTATTGGTTCATAGAATGTTAGTGGTTGTATACCAAGAACCTTCTTACCCAATTAAAACTCCATGAAAATTTATAAAATAAGAAGGAGAACAAGATGGTGAGCATTTGCCAAAGCATACCAATTGGGAGGAATTGCAGTGCCATCAAGGAAATGTTTCACAGTGGATGTAGCTGATGCTTCCCTAATGAGGATTACAGAACTGGCATAGAGGTGGGCTGCAGTAGGAATGGAAGACTTGCACTGTCCAGACACCTGATGTAAGTCTCATTATGCTAAAAGCAGGGCATCTGATAAGTTCTGGATTTGCCTTGCTGACAGTTTCATTTCTCAGAAGGTTAAAGAAGCATTGAGGGTAAATGATGCTATAGACTTAATTATGATAGAATAGACTGGTATCCTCGGAGAAAATCACCACATCATAATAGAAAGAAGCTCCATGGTCAGTATTTCTAAAAGAGATTTTGACTGTGAAGCTGTCAATAACTATAAAAGTTAAACTGAATCATTTAACACTCCTAAAGTTTGATCAAAGCCAGAAAGTCTCAAGAAGTTTAACATGAAAATAGACTTTTTCACTTCAGGAAGACAGCAGAGAACATGTCAACAGCCCAAATTCAACTCTCCTGGACATTGATAATACTTACATAGTGATCTCACAAGTTCCAGTTGACAACAGCTTTCCTTCTCGACCCATCACATAGCACATTAACCTGGGTGACCTCCTGTGAAAACTTACAGATATCTAGACTTCCTTATCTATGATACTTTTTTCAGGGCTTTTTAGTGTGTGTATGGGAGGATTCAATTTAGGTTTCATGATTATGCAGTATCCTTCATTCATTCATTTATCCACTCAACAAATACTCATTGGGTTTCTCTTATGAGTCTTGTTCTAGTTGCTTAGGATATAACAATAAACAATAAGGATAAGACTTTCCTTCTTAAGGCAAATTTTAATGGGGTAAATCAGATAATAACAAGTAAGGTAATTTCAGAAAGTTAGAACTCATAAAGAAAATAAAACAAGGATGTGAAATACAATGATGGGACAAGATTATTATAATAGATGTGTGCTTTTAAGGAAGGAGATTTTGAGTTATGATTAAAATGACACAAAAGAAACAGCCATAGGGGGAGAGTGTTCCCGGCTGAGAAAAGAGCAAACACTTAAGAGGCAAGAGCAAGTTTACATATTTGTTAACAGATAGATGAATGAGGCTGAAGCATAGTGTGGTGCAATTTGTCCGGTCTGACCAGGACATTCCTGGTTTAGTCAGTGAGTCAGGAAACACCTTAATCCTTGTGTGGGATTTGGGATTACCACAGATACTCATTATAACATTAATATCACAGTTAGAATATCTTTCTGTGTGACAGGAATGCTGTGGTTCTTCCATCTTATCTCACATGGTACAGTTCCAAGCCATCTCAGCCACAACCCCAGTACTATGCCTGACATGGACTATGGTAGTATTCCTGTACTAAATCATTTAGGATACCCAGTTTATTTTTAGTTATATTATATTTAGCAGTGGAGTCAGAACACTAATACTGATGTTTTTAATGCAAATCACTTTCTAACTCTTATGCCTACTTCCTGTCTACTGTATAATTGATTTTCTTTTAACCCCAAGGTCCAACTTTTCCATCTTGCTCGGTTAGATTCAGGGTTCCAGTCCATTGAGGTCTTTTGGAATGTGAATTCTGGTATCTAAAATATCACCTTTCACTTCTTGCTTTCTTTGTGTTACCAAAATTTGATAAATTTACCTTCTGGATTTTTATTGAAGTTATTTGATAAAAATGTTAAACAGAACAGGGCCCCGGGTATGTCACTGGAGACAGTCTTCCAACATAACATTGATTCATTAATCAATATGTTTGGAGAAATTTATTAAGCAGATACTGAATCTTAAAACTTCAAACTTACTGTCTGATTCACAATTTGAGAAATGGCATTAATCATGGGACCAAATCATTGCCTCCAGATATAGTCCATCTCATTTGCTTTTTCAAATAATGAGACAAAAAGTCTGGACATATGACTGAAACAGGTGAAGATCAACTGGCAACTCTGAGAGAAAAAGAACCTTCAATGCTGATTCAATGCTTACAATTTGGGGAAGACCAATTATGAGGAGGAGGGGAATCAAGGAGAAATGAGAGTTAAATGTCTCATCCTGCCATTAAAGAATTTTGTAATAAGCCTACAACCATATAGAACACAGGAATTAAAGGGCATGGTTGTGCTCTGATAAAACCTAAATTAACACATAATGGGCTGGTTTTGAATTGAAGATAGCAGTTTTCCAAACCCAGTTTTGAATAATTCAAATTCACCCTTACAGAAATATAGTCCTACCTGTGTATTTTATCTCATGACTATAGTTTTTCTCTGTTATTCCTACAATCTGTCAAGTTCTTTCATCACCAAGCTTCCACACAACCACTCTAAGTTCAAATTTCTTTGGTTCTCTGTTTTCCCTCCTGGTTTCATTTCAGGATTAATTTTTACAACCTAGACAAATGGTCAGCATAGTTTTTTTTGTAATCAAGAGTATTTTCAATTCTGCAGGCAATAGGTCTTTGTTGCAGCTACTGTACTGTCAGTGCAGCATAAAAACAACCATAGTGATTATGTAAATGAGTGGCCATGGTTGTCCTCTAATAAAACTGTCTGCAAAAACAGGCAGTGTGCTGGATTAGACTTCATGCTGTAGTTTGCCAGCTGTTGGTCTAGCATGGATGATGAATTTTCTTGAAATCATATCCTCTAGCTTGAGCAACACTTGCAGTTGCATTTTATGATATTTTGTCACACCACAGGCTGCTGAAAACAGTTCCTTGGGAACTCACTGGTCTTATGTTCAACATTAAACAGCATTCTTTATGGCCCTCTGTGTCCTCTGGATCGCTCCTAGAACTAAGGCCTGGAAAAATCTTGTTCATATCGTAATCGTCAGTTTCAGAGTTTTCTTAGAAAGCTGTCTGTAAAGAAGCCTGCCAGTTTTTGTAACTCCTGACCCTGGAGGGAAATTTTTGTCACTCTAATTATGAAGTGTTAGTGATCAGCACGGATTAACACCCATCATGTCAAAAGTTCATGTTTCCTTAAGTGAAATCAACTCACACCTGGGCGCTTTGACAGCCCCTTGCCAGAAGTCTAACTTCTGCACCAGAGGTTTTGAGAGCCCTTGGGTGGCTGAAGCCATTTTTGGCAGTGGGCACTTGGGAAGATCAGATGACTGAGAGGAGGAACTAGGCAGTGGCAAAGGGAGCCCTCATAGAGAAATGGGCTCAAACGGCTGCTTTTTCAAAGAAAATGAAAGCAGATTTATTACCCATGTAAAACCTCCTTCCCCTACTTGCCTTTGGAATGACTGTTGGGTTTGAAATGTATAGTACTCTTATTTTATCCAAATATTTGGATGAATTGAAAAATGAAATTCTAAGTCTGACTCTTCCTCAGATTTGAATTTAAAGTATAACTTTTGTCTCAAAGTCAGTAGCCTTGATTTTTTTAAAATTAATTTTATCAGTACACTTTTGATGTACATAAAAATCACATTTATCATAGGAAATTTGTATCTGTGCACAGCATATCATGATTCTTCTTTTTGCTTCCTCTCCCTTCCCTCTCTCCAATCCTTCTCCCATCTTTATTTACAAAAACTTCATTTGCACTTGTTTCCTTTTATTTTCTTTGTTCCCTTTTTCCCTGCTTTTCCTTTCTTTCCCCCCATTCCATTATTCTCCTTATCATTTGAACATTTTCTATTTCTTAATATCTATAATTCTTTTTGGTTCCTATTTACACTTTTAATTTATCATGCAAGATAAATAATGTAATATTCAAACTTATGCATATGATTAATTTCACTTAAAAATATATTCTTGAAGTGTACCCATTTACCTTAAAATTTCTCAAGTATATCCTTCTTTATGGCAGAGTACTACTTTATTGCATATAAACACCACATTTGCTTTATCCTTTTATCTTTTGATAGTCATCTAAGCTATTTCCAAGAGATCTGATATAAACTGTGCTGCTATAAAAATGGGTGTGCACACATTTCTGCTGTATGATGCTTTTAACTCTTTTGCAAAGATATCAAGAAAGGGGAACCTCTAGTTTTAGTTTCTTCAGAAACTTGTTTGCTAATTTTCTATTGGTTGTACCAATTTACATTCCAACCAGTAGTGGAGAAAGGTTCCTTTCCTCTCCCAGGTTTACTAGAATTTGTTATAGGTTGATTTCTTAATGATAGCCATTCTTATTGGAGTGAAACCAAATATGTTTTAATTTGTATTTCTTGAATGAAATATTGAATATTTTCTCATATTTGCTGTTCGTACTTCTTATGAGAAGTGTCTATTCATTTCAGATACTCAGTTTTGGATGGGGTCTTTAAATTTTGGAGTCTCAGGTTTGAGTTCTTTATATATTCTTGTCCTTTGTCTGAAAAATAGCTGATGAAAATTTTTTCCCATTCTGTGGGTTATATATTCACTCTGTTGGTGGTTTCTTTTGCTATGAGAAAGCTTTTTAATATTGTGAGATCCCAGTTGTTGATTCTTTGCAATATTTCCAATACAATCCAGTTTTTGTTCACAAAGTCTTTGGCCATACTATGTCATCAAGAGTTTTATTGATTTTATCTTACAGCAGTGTAAATGTTTCTGTTTTAGTATTTAGAACCTTGATCCATTTCAATTTTAGTTTAGTGCATGGTGAGAAATGTGGGCCCAGGTTTAATCTTTGGCATGTAGAAAGTCAGTTTTTCTAGTACCATTTATTAAAGAGGGTACTTTTCTTACAGTGAGGGTGTTTGGCTCCTTTATCAAAGATAAGTTAGCTGATTGTTCTTGGCATTGTTTCCACATCTTCTGTTTCACTGATTCTCTGGTCTTTTTGTTTTGTTTTGGCAGTACCATGACCATGTTGATTTTTTTTTGATTGTTTGTTTTTTTGCACTGAGGATCAAAGTCATGACCTAGTGCTTGCTGGGCAGGTGCTTATGCTACTGAGCTAAATCCTTGGCCCCTTCTTTGTTTTTTAAATTGCCATAGCTTTATAGTATGCCTTCAGATCAGGGATTGTGATACCTCTTGCCTTGATTTTGTTGCCCAAAATTGTTTTTGCTTATCTAGGTCTCTCCTAGAATAACAAATGAATTTTGGGATTTTTTTTTAGTTTTTTGAGGTATGCTATTTTGATTGGATTGCATTAAATCTGTGTAACAATTTTGGAAGTATTAGACCAGATTTCTCACTAGACTGTTACTACTTATGATTGACATTATTTTTAATCAAAAGTAAAAGCATTGAAGATACAGAAAGCTATAAATGATTGAATAAAACACATAAATTTTACATTGTGAGAATTAGTCATGCCCATAAAAGTATTTGTGCTCCCCCCAACTTTATGCCTATTTTCAGGCATCACATCACACTATAAAAAATGTGACCCTCATTCACATTCAAGAATATTCTCTGAGCAAGGCCATGGTGGCATACTTCAGGGTGTTCCCCCAGCTAGCCATGTGTGTCCTGGAGGAGCCAAGTCTCACTCAGCTCAGAACAAGAATCAGGCAACATTTTTCTGGGGTGCAGAGGTTCCAAGCTTCATCCAGCCAAGTACAAGGCCCTGGCACCATACTTCATATACACCTCAGCCAGCTGCACTTTTCCTGGAGGAGCTGAGTCATACCCAGACCAGTGCAAGGTCCCAGTGCCACACTTTGAGAGTGCACCTGGTTATTTGTGTTGGTCCCAGAGGTTCCGAGCTATGCGTCCTGTGCAAGGCCCTAGCACCACATTTTGGGAGTGCTCCCTGGCCAGTTGCATGGGTCCTGGAGGTTCTGATCTATGCCAAGCACAGCATAGGGACCTGATGTCAGACTTCTGGCATGCATCTCAACCAGTCATATGGACCCTGGAGGTTCTGAGCTCCACCCAATTAAGTGAAATACCATGGTGCTATCTAGTGCAAGCCTCATAGGATTTGGAGGAGCCAAGCCCAGTATAGCCCACTGCAGTGCCAAGGCATCATCTGTGGACTCACCCAGGGAGAAGTACAATCCAGAAGAGGTCCACCAAGAAAACCTCTGTCATAAGGGAGGAGCCACAGTGAGCTGAGGGAGGGCAGAAACCTCATCCATCATTTTGCTGTCATCCTGGGAATTTTGGCTCATAGAAACCTATGTGCCTGACACACCCTTTACACCACTGGAGAGTCAGCATGGGAAGCACATTGGATTTAATCAGTATATCTAGACGAACTTAGGAAAATGACAAAATGAAAGGGAAAAATGCAGTCTCAGGCCTACAACCCAAAAAGAACAAACCCAGGAAACACTGAAATAGAAGATATTGGAAATTGCACAACTGAAATTGCTGAAATGATAGCAACCAAAGTAAAAAAAAAAAAAAAAAACTTTATGAAGCTGTAGGGGAAATTAAATCAGAAATAATGTCTCAAGTAAAAGAAGAAGTGACAATTTAAAAAAAATTATTTCAGAAAGAATAAAACCAAGCAAAATAAAACAAAATAAAGCCAATCAAAATAAGGCAATGTAAGTGACACAGGACTTCAAAACACGATAATGAGAAATCAACAATGGTTACCATAATGCCTCTTGTCTTTAAACAGCAGCCCATATTTTTGGATATAGCAAAATCAAACAAATCAGAAACAGAATAGAACCAATAAAAACAAAAGAATGAATGCAAAATGGGACTTCAAAACAAGAAAATAGTAAATCCTAAATGGCTACCATAATATATCTTATCATCAAAATATCTCTCCATGCCATCAGATACAGCAAAATCAAACATGATAAAATAGAATAAAACCCAATGAAACAAAGCAATGAGGATGATACAGGATTTCAAATCAAGTAATAGGAAATTAAGAATGACCACCACCTTCAGAAGGCAATCCCCCATGTATGCTACATTGTGTTTTGTTATCCTCTAAATAGATAATCAGACTACTGGCCTTAAGCCTGCAAAGTCAGTGAAACACTAAACTCTACAAATATTAAGTTGTGTTTTACCTCACTAGCTAATATCACCTGTGTTTCTCCCTATCAAATGATCACTTTTAGGGGGGAACTGGCCCTTCTTGTCTCCCTTCCCACATGCCAAAAGGGGCTGGCATGTGGCTCTCCTCCAGTCAGCCCATGCATGGAATCAAGTTACAGAATATCTTAGCTTCTTGTTGACTTTTTGTTTTCCTCCCTCTCAGTTCACACATGGTGCCAACTCACAGGAGAGGGCTGGCATATGTCTTTTCCCCAGTCAGCCCATGCCATAAATGACAAAAATTATGAAAGAAATGTTAAACAGAGCTTAAGCACAGCTAAAGAAGATACAGATTAAAAAAATAGAGAAACATAAAGTGATGGAAACCTTGAATGAATAATATAGGAAAGAATTAGAATGCATGAAACAAATTCAAAGGGATATTCAGACAATTAAATATTCCATTAAATGCTGGCAAAACCACTTGAACAAAGGTGAAGACAGGATGGTAGCTAATTACCACAAAAGGAAAGATCTCTTAAAAATAACAAGGAACCAGGAAATAATTGAAAAGCTGAAGATGATGCCATGTAAAATAGTGTAGGCATGATAGGTGTCAATTAAAAAGCAAAAGTCAACACAAATGATGTAAAAAGACTACTTGAAGAAGAAATAGAAAATTTTTCAAACATGAAAAAATAATATTACTTAGAGATAAGTGGGGCATGTACAGTATTACATGCAGGTAAGTGGGGTGTATAGAGTCTCAATTAGCCATAATCAAAATAAAACTACATCCAGATATATAATAATTAGGATCACAGAAATTCAGCACAAGGACAAAATACTAACAGCTGTCAGAGAAAAGAAATAGATCACCTATCAAGTAAAGCCCATTAGAATCACAGCAGACTTCTCAACATGAACCATGAAGTAAAAAAGATATTAAAGTTTTCCAAGTCCTGAAAGAAAATAACTTCAAAGCTAGATTGATGTAATCTGAAAAACTATCTTTCAAAATTGATGGGGAAAAAAGATATTTCCATGACAAAGCACAGCTGAAGAAATTTATGACAGTCTAACCAACCTACAAAGAGTAGTGAAACATACTCTATGAGGAGATAAAGATGACCACAATTCCAAGAACAACAACAGAAAGAAACCACTAAACAGGGCAAGCAGTTAAAAAAAAAGAAGAGAACCAACAACAGGAAGATAACATGACAAAGATAACTCAATACACACCAGTTATAACCATCAATGTAAATGGTCTCAACACACCAATCAAAAGAAGCACACTAACAGATTGGATCAAGAAACAAAATACAACAATATGCCATATACAAGGAACATATTTAACTCAGAAATTCATAGACTTAACATAAGAGAATGAAAACAATACTCTATGCAACAGGAACCCAGAAAAAAACAACAGTAGCTATTCTATTTGCAGATAGTGTGAACTTCAAACCAAGAATAATCAAAAGAGTTACAGAAGGTCACTACATATTTGTCAGGGGGAAATTTCAAGAGGAAGCAATAACAGTCATAAATATATATGCAACAAATACAGGAACATACAAATATATTAGAAAAATGTTAACAGACATGAAAAATAAATAAGTAATATCATAATTATAACAGGAGACCTCAATACTCCATTGTCAAAAAGAGATAGATCAGATAGACATAGAGACAACAAAGTAAAAAAAATGAATCAAACTTGTGAACAAATAGACTTAGTAGACATGTACAGAGTATTCCGCCCAACTACATCAAAATACACATTCTTCTCATCTGCATATGGGTCATTTCCTCAAATAGACCATATAGTGCCCCACAGAACATGCTTCAGTAAATGCAAAGGAATGGAAATTATCTCATGCAAAATCCAGGGAGCCAAGGCGGACTGAGGTGAGTAACAGCCTGATGGCATTGGCCTGGGGAGAGTTTAAGACCATCACTCCCAGCAGTTAAGTGCTTGCCCAGTTCCCTGAAACACTGGACTAGGCTCAGGAGTTTTCACGTGCTTGACTGGACCACACCCAGTGACCTTCTTTCAATCCAAGGTGGCAAGGCCATGCGAGGGAGCCAAGGCAGTGTGAGGGAGTCAAGGCCACATGAGGGGAGTACCAGTGAACTGGTATTGGCCTGGGGAAAGTTTAAAACCATCACTTCCAGCTGTTAAGTGCCCACCCAGATCCCTAAGAAACAGGACTAGGCTTGGGAGGTTTTCCAGGCATGACTGGACCACACCCAGTTCTTTTAATCTGGGGAGCCAAGGCCATGCAAGTCCCAAGAGTTGAGAGCACAGGAAGTTATTTCCAGCATGCCCAGGGAAGATTTGGAACATCACTTGAAACACAGAAATATAGGAAAATGACAAGACGAGAGACCAAAATGCAATTTCAAACCTCTAGCCCATCCCAAGAAAACCTAGGAGCCAAATACAGAGAAGGAAATATAAGCATACACTTGAAATGCCTGAAATGATATCAACTGAAATAAAGAAGCAACTCTGGGAAGCTATAAAGGAACTCAAATCAGAAATAATCTCCAAGATACAAGAAGAAATGGCAAAAGTAGTGAAAGAAATACTGAACACATCTAAAGAAGACACAGTTAACAAATTAGAGGAACAAAGGAAAAAGACAGAATCCCTGAATGAACAGTATAAGAAACATACAGAGGGAGAAGACAAGATGGCTGATCAGTGAGCAACAAAATACAAAGCCTCCAGGGAGAAACAACTCATTTGCCAGAATAAAACACCCTGGAGAGACCCACACAGAGGGAGATGGATCCTCTTGACACAGGAAGAAATTAAAATGTAAAAAAGCTCATCAAATACTTTGGGACTACAACTGAAACAGTTAAAAATTATGAGACACAGTGTTTTCATTCATGGTGACCTGCCAAGTTTGCAAAGGCCTGATTCCACGCTGGTTGGCAGAGCCACCTAAACTCCTTCCTGCCGCCACTCACAGGAAGCACAGCAGCGCTGAAGTCGGGGGTTAGTGAGCCCAACCGACAGTGGAGCTGGTGAAGGGACCTTCATTAAACTATAGTCAGTGCTGGGAATGAGACCCCCCCACTGGAAGGGCATGACCAAATGGGTGACATGTTGGAATTGGGCAGGAGGAGCCTGAACTTGGAGCGACAGTGACTTAAGTTGGTTCCTCCCTCCCAAGAGCAGATTTGAGGGATTTGCTTGGACTGGGCCATGCCCCTGGCTGGGACCCAATGATCCATGCCAAATTGATTCCCAGAGCCTAGCAAGCATTAACCAGGTGAAGGCACCTGATGTTTGGCTGGCCCAGTGGGGAAGAGCAGGCAAACACAGTAGCTGCTTACACTTCAGTGACAAGAGCAGGCAGGAGAGGGTGGAGTTCCCTTGCCAGTGTGCTTCAGAGGAAATGTGGCCAACAAGGAAGGGGGCTGGGACCTGCACTGTAACCCATGTGGAGGAAACCAGGGCCATGACAGGAGAGAGAGGCAGGAGGAGGCCCCCACCCCAGAACCCTGAGAGCACTGATCCAGGAGAAGGAAAAACAAGGGAGATGGAGGTTGGCAAACACACAACATCAGACATGGCTTCAATGGACATTAAGAGATATCTTCAGGACCTTGTAGATGAGCTCAAAACTGAAATATTAAATCAAGTAAAACAAGATATGAGTAGGGTAATAAAAGAAATGATCTCAAGAAGCATCTCTCAGGGAGATACAGATGGAAGAAAGGAGGAACACAAAAAAAGGAGAGAAACATTCGATAAAGAATATAAAGAAAATATAGAATACATGAAGCAGATTCAAAGAGACTACCAGGAAATTAAAAGCTCCATTGAAAGCTGGCAAATCTCCTTAAAAGAAATTAAGGATAGACTATCAAAACTTGAAGACAAGTTTGCAATGTGTGATCATGAAAGGAAAGATCTCTTAAAAACAACCAGGAAACAGGCAGTAACAATACAAAGGCTAGAAGATGACAAGAGAATCTGCAATTTAAGAATAAGAAATGTGAACAAAGAAGCAGGAATACATACAGGCAAGTTACAAAGGCTATTCAAGGAAATAAGGAAAACTTCCCCAGCATGGGAAAAGAAAATGACCTTCCATTGTGTGAGGCATACAGAACTCCAGCCACCTACAACCAAAACAGATCTACACCCAGACATATAATAATCAAGATACCAGAAATTCAATATAATTACAGAATATTAACAGCATTCAGAGAAAAGAAACAGATTACCAATAAAGGTAAGCCCATCAGATTCATGGCTGACTTCTTGACACAGACCATCAGATCAAGAAGAGCTTGGAGCGAAGTCATCCAAGCCCTAACCTCCAGCCCAGATTGATGTACCCTGCAAAACTGTCACTAGAAACTAATGGAGAAACAAGATGCTTCCATGACAAAGAGGAACTGGGGGAGTCTGTGACCACCAATCCAACCCTACAGAGAATAATGAAGGACATTCTAGAGAGAAAGAGAGAAAAAAAACCAGGATTTTAGGAACAGAGGCAGAAAGGCCTCAATGAGTCAGGCAGGCAGTAGAATGAAAGAGAAAACTAGGCAAACAAAGACAGAAAAATAGCATAGCAGAAATGAGGCAGAGAAGGATAACTAGAATCTCTAACATAGATGGCCTTGATACACTATATTGTTAATAATGCACCAGGATTTAAAACCCACATTACTCACACTACTGTGCTTAGATGTATTATATTCTCTTCCAGTCATTTTACCTGTAATAGATTTGAGGGCACAGACAGTAATCCCGAAAATAACAGGATATAGTACAATAATCATCCTTAATTTCCTATTAACGTAATCTAAAACTCTGTAAAACCTACACTGTTTTACCACGACTGATCTTGATTGAATCTGGTTTGTTGGATTGATGTTTTGTGTTGATAGATTTTATTCAAAGCTGTTATGATTGATAGTATCAAGTCTGAGAGTATAGGCAACTGCACTTAAGATGACAAGTTCCCCTAGAATATCCACTATTGTTTATTACCTGCCTATGAAGTTTTATACTGTCTACAATGTTTTATTTTTACTAATATTGTTATTTACTGCTATACTCAATTATACTGCTATATTCAATTATGCCTGATGATATAGACATTCTACTGAAAATAATAAGAAACAACACAGTAATCATTGTAGATCACCTGTACTGTGTTTTTATATGACTTTTTGGTTTCATGTTTTTATAGGAATTTGTTTTGTTTTGTCTTGCTAAGTTTTGTTTTTCCCTCTAATACAGAAATGATAGAAATACATATAGAGATTTATCCATGCGTAGCTGTTTATACTCTCACTATTTGACTATCTACTTTCAATGTTTTAATTTTGTAATGTGAGAAACTATTTCTAAGAGGACAATATGTAATTTGTTAACTAATGATTTCTCATTGTTTATCTTTTTTTTTGGAATTCTGCATTATCTCTAAACTTTACATGCTTTTGTTTCTCTTTAAGTAAAAAAATTTAAAAAAAGAAGAGTATGATGAAGGCATTTTAGGTCTTAAAAAATAGACAATAGGGAAGTCAAAATGGCTGCCATAATGTCTCTCATTCTCTTCCAAATGCCTTGTCCATATCTTCATGTATGTTGAAATTAAACAATACAAAACAGACAAACAAAAAGAAACATACAGAATGCATGAAGCAAATGCAAAGCAACATATACAAAATAAAAAATTCTATTGAAAGTTACCAAAACCACCTCAATGAAAGAGAGAATTTCAGACCTTGAAGATAAGATTGTAGCTAATGAACAGGAAAGCAAAGGCTTTTTAAAAATAACAAGCAATCAGGAAATAACAATTCACCAGCTGCAAGATGATGCAAAGAAAAACAACATAAGATTAATAGGGATAAATGAAAAGGAATGGAACAACACAAATGATATCAAGAGGCTATTTACAGAAGTAATAGCAGAAAATTTCACAAACATGAGAATGGAAACTGACTTACAGATCAGTGAAGCATATAGAACTCCAAATAGCCACAACCAAAATAAAACTACACCCAGACATATAATAATCACCATTCCCATAAATCCAATGTAAGAACAGAATATCAAAAGCTGTTAGAGAGAAAAGACAGATCATCTATAAAGGAAAACCTATCAAAATCACAGCAGACTTCTCAACACAAACAATGAATTCAAGAAAAGCATGGAGTGAAGTGTTTCAAATCCTAAAGGAAAATGACTTCCAACCCAGACTAATGTACCATGCAAAACTGTCCTTCAAAATGCATGGAGAGATAAGATACTTCTATGACAAAGAATAGTTGAAGAACTTTATGATCATCAAACCAACCCTAAAAAGAATACCGAAAGACATTCTAGATATACATAGAAAAAAACCACTAAGCAAGGCAGACAATTAAACAGAATGGAAAGGTAAACATACAACAGTAGAAACATTACATCTCAACAACAAACTGATATATAACAGTTACAACAATTAATGTAAATGGCTTCCAATCACCAATTAAAAGAAACAGATGGGCAGAATGGATGAAGAAACAACATCCAACCATATTCTGTCTACAAGAAACCCATCTAACCCAAAAGGAAACTCATAGACTGAAAGTCAAAGGATGGAAAACAATACTTCATGCAACAGGAACAACAACAAAAAAGCTGAGGTAGCTATTCTTTTTGCAGACAATGTGAACTTCAAACCAAGAATGATCCAAAGAGACAAAGAAGACCACTACATACTAGTCAGGGGAAAACTTCTAGAGGAAGAGAACAATCTTAAATATCTATGCAGCAAATTCAGGAGCACTCAGTTATACAAAACAAATATTAACAGAAATGAAAAATCAAACAAGCAATAACACAATTATAACAGGAGACCATAACATACCATTGACACAAGGGAAAGGTCAACTAGACAGAAAATCAGCAAAGAAATAACAGAACTGAATCACAATTGTGAACAAATGGACTTGATAGATGTACACAGAATGTTCTATCCAACAACATCAGAATATACATTCTTCTCAGCATCACAGGGAAAATTCTTTAAAATAGACCATATACTAGCCCACAGAATATACTTAAGTAAATGCGAAAGAAATGAAATTATCCTATGCATATTGCCACATAATAGTGCCATGAAACTAGAAATTAATGATAAAAAAAACTTCAAAAACCCCATAAAGACATGGAAATTGAATAATACACTCTTGAGCAATCAGTGGGTCACACAGGAAATTAAAGAAGAAATTAAAAAATATCTACAAGCAAATGAAAATACAAATGCAACTTACTGCAATCTGTGGGATGCAATGAAAGTGTTCCTCAGAGGAAAATTTATTGCACTGAGTTCCCATATCAGGAAAACAGAATGAACAAAAATAAACAACCTGATACTACACCTCAGACATCTAGAAAAAGAAGAGCAAGCCAAGCTCAAAGCCAAAAGAAGGGAGGAAATTATAAAGATCAGAGTAGAAACTAATGCAATAGAGACTAAGATAACAATACAAAGAATCAATGAATCAGAGTTGGCTTTTGAAAGAATAAATAAAGTTGATAAGCCCCATAAACCTTATTAAAAAAAGGAAAGAAAAGACTCAAATTCATGCAATACAGAATGAAAAAATTGAAATCACTAGAGACCCTGTGGAAATACAGAAGATCATCAACACCTATTTCAAAAAGCTCTACTCTCATAAGTTCGATAACACAGAAGACATGGACAGATTCCTAGAAACATGAACTACCAAAGCTGGATCAAGGAGTTGTAAAACTGCTGAATAACCCAATTTCTAGTAACAAAATTGAAAATGCATTTAAGTCCTTACCAACAAAGGAGAGCCCTGGCCCAGAGGGATTCACAGTGGAATTCTACATGAAATACAAAGAAGACTTACTGCCAACACTCCTCAAACTCTTCAATGAAATCGAAAGGGAAGCAATTCTTCTTAAGTTATTCCTGGACACAAATATTCGTTTAGTACCAAAACCTGAAAAAGACCCAACTAAAAAGAGAGCTACAGGCCAATCTTCCTAATGAACATAGATGCAAAAATTCTCAATAAAATATTGGCAAACAGGATGCAGAAAATCATCAAGAAGATTATACACCACCACCAAGTGGGATTCATCCCAGGCATACAGAGATAGTTCCACATATGTAAATCAATATATGTAATCCACCATATTAATAGAACCAAAAGTAAGAATCACATGATCATTTCTATAGATGCAGAAAAAGCTTTTGATAAGGTCCAACACTCATTCATGTTAAGACCCATACAGAGAATTGGAATAGATGACCTTTACCTCACTATGATAAAGACCATCTAAGAGAAATCAACAGCCAACATCATATTAAATGGCAAAAAATTGAAAGCCTTTACCTTAAAATCAGGCACAAGACAAGGATATCCCTTTTCACCACTCCAATTCAACAAAGTACTGGAAATACTAGCAGTACTTTGAAAAGAGAGAGAAGTAAAAGGAGTAAAGATAGGAAAATAATAGGTTAAATTATCATTATTTGGAGATGACATGATACTCTACATAGAAGCTACCCAAAACTACATTGAAAGACTCTTAGATATAATAAACAAATTCAGCCATGTAGCTGGATGCAAAGTCAATACTCAAAAATCAATAGCATTCTTATACACTAACAAAAAAATCACTGAGAGAGAAATAAGAGAAGCCACACTCTTCACACTAGCATCCAAAAAAATGAAACACTTAGGAATTAATCTAATGAAAAAAGTAAAAGTGCTATACAGGGAAAATTATAATACCCTGAAAAAAGAAAACAAAGAAGACCTCAGAAAATGGAAAGACATCCCTTGTTCATGGATAGAAAGGATACATATTGTGAAAATGGCCATTCTCCCAAAGGTGTTATACAGATTCAATGCAATCCCAATGAAAATACCACTATGTCATAGAGCTAGAGAAAAGACTCCTAAAATTCATCTGGAACCAGAAGAGACCTAGAATAGCAAAGGCAATTCTAAGCAGCAAAGACAAGTCAGGAGGTATCACAGTCCCTGAGCTGAAGTTATACTACAAACCTACTAAAATAAAATCAACATGGTACTGGAATAAAAACAGATCTGAAGATCAATGGAATAGATTAGAAGATACAACCACAACTACAAACACACGCAACCACCTTATCTTTGATAAAGTGGCAAAACATGTTCACTGGAAGAACTATAGTCTCTTTATTAAATGGTGCTGGAAAAATTGGATATCCATATGCTGAAAACTAAAGCTAGACACATGCCTTTCACCATGCACTAAACTAAAATCTAAATGGATCAAAGATCTAAGTATTACAACAGAAACATTAAATCTGTTGGAAGACAAAGTAGGTAGAAATCATGAAGACATAAGGGTAGGTAGAGAACTCATGAACAAGAATCAAACTGCACGTGAAATACTTCCCAGAATCAATAACTGGGATCACATCTTATTAAAGAGTTTCTGCATGTCATCTCCAGCATAGTGAAAAGAAATCCCACAAACTGGGAAAAAATCTTAATGAACTGTCCCTCAGACAAAGGACTTCTGTGTAGAACTTATAACGAGTTAAAAAAAATCAGACTCCCAAAATTCAAAGACCCAATCACATCGAGGTCTTTATAGGTAAATGGATGCAACTTGAGACCATACTCATAAGTGAAATAAATCAAACTCACATGTATAGATACCATATAGTCTCCCTAGTGCAAGAAATGGTAAGAGTGCATAAGAGTTTATGGTAATCATGCTTCCCCATTATATTGCTTTGAAGTCTTATAATGTTTCCATTCATTAGTTGGAATGGTTTTATTTTGTTTTGTTTGAGCTTATTATGTGTGATGGTGTGAACCACTACTTTGAAGAAAACAAGACATTATTGTAGCCATCGCTGATTTAATATCATCTTGCTTTGAAGTCCTACCATGCTTTTGTTCTTCTATTTCCATTGGTTCTATCATGTTGTGTCTTATTGGATTTTAATATGTGTTATAGTATAAATAATTTTTTTATGGAAAATGTCTTATTATAGTACCCATGGTTCTTTTTATGTTATTTGTTTCAGAATGCCCTGTAATACTTTCACTCTCTTGAATTGTTTTTCACTATTTTGTTATGTTTGATATTATTGTGTGTGAAGCTATGCTCAACTATTCCAAAGAAAGAGACATTATGATAGCTACTGCTAATATCCAGCTTGCCTTTTTGTGAAGTGCTGTGTTGCTTACATTCTTCTATTCTGATCTGCTTTGATCTGTCCTCTTTTGTATTCTCTTTAAAATAAAATTAAAACAAGAAATTTGGAAATTAATGACAAAAGACATCACAAGAACTCCATAAACAAATGGAAATTAAATAACACTCTCTAAAACAAGCAATGGGTCACAGAAGAAATTAAAAAAATTGTACAATATCTACAATTGAATGAAAATGCAAATACAACTTGCTAGCACCTGTGAGAGACAATGAAAGCAATCCTCAGAAGGAAAATTATAGCATTGAATTCTCACATCAGGAAAATGGACCAAACACAGATAAACAACCTAATGTTGCATCTTTAACGTCTATAAAAAGAATAGTAAGTTAATCCCAAAGTGCAAAGAAGGGAGAAAATTATAAAGATTAGAGCAGAAATTAATGCATTTGAGAATAAGACAATGATACTAAAAAGTAATGAATCAAAGAGTTGGTTCTTTGAAATAATAAAATTGATAAAACCCTTGGCAATCTTATCAAAAAGAGGAAAGAAAAACCTCAAATCCATGCAATAAGAAATAAAAAGTGTAAAATCCCTACAGCTCTTGTGGAATTTCAGGAGAATTAATAAAACTGATCAAGAAGATATAAAAATCCTGAAAAAAAACAGTATCAGTTAAGGTAATTTAAATCATAATTAAAATCTTACCTCCAGCGCCACCAACCACAAAAAAACCCAAGTCCTTTTGGAGTCACAGCTTATTTCTACAAGAAATTCAGAGAAGATTTAAAACCAATACTCTTCAAACATTTTAATGAAATCGAAAGTGCAGCCTATTCTTCCTAACACATTCCTTGAAGCAAGGATTATCCTGATACCAAAACAAGAGAAAGACCTGATGAAAAAATAGAACTATAGATCAATCTCCCTAATGAAAATAGATATAAAAATATTCAATAAAATACTAGCACACACAATGCAGCAAATAGTCAAGGAGATTTTACACCATGACTATGCAAGCTTCATCCCAGGAATGCAGGGATGGTTCAATTTACACAAATCAATAAATGTAATACACCATTTCAACAGAGATAGAAACAGAAATGATCATCTCAATAGAAGCATAAAAACCTTTTGATGAAATTTAACATTCATTCATGATAAAATCCTAGAGAAATTCAGAATAGATTTTCTTTATCTCAATATGATAAAAGCCATTTATGACAAACCAACAGCCAACATCATACTAAATGGACAAAAACTGAAGGCTTTCACTCTAAGATTAGTAAAAAGATGAGGATGTCCACTGTCACCACTCCTATTCATTATAGTTCTGGAAACATTAGCCAGAATAATTACACAAGTGAGGGAAATAAAACCAATAAGAGTAAGAAAGGAAGAAGTTAAACTATCATTATTTGCAGATTGTATGATAAATACACTACATAGAAGATCCAAAAAAAATTCAGAAACAGATTTCTCGACATAATAAGCAAATTCAGCAAAGTAGTTTGGTACAAATCAACACTAAAAAGTCAATAGCATTCTGGTACAGATACAGAAAACTTAATGAGAGACAAATTAGGGAAAATATACCCTTTATAACAAGGTAAAAAATTTAAATAATTAGGAATCAATGTAACAAAGGAAGTAATGATTTATACATTGAAAATTATAATACCCTGAAAGAAGAAATCAAAGATGAATTCAGAAAATGGAAAGATATTCCTTGCTTATGGGTAGGAATAACCAACATAGTGAAAATGTCCATACTTTCAAAACTGCTATAGAGATTTAATACAATCCCAATCAAAATACCATTAGCATACCTCTCCAATCTAGAAAAGACATTCCTAAAATTCATCTGGAACTGAAGAGACCTAGAATATCAAGGGCAATTCTTGGTAACAAAGCCATGCAGGAGGCATCACAATTCCTGCCCTGGAATTATGCTACAAACCTGCTATAATAAAGTTATCATGTTATTGGCATAAAAAATGGACCCCAGGATCAATGGAAAAGAATAGATGATACAGACATAACTATAAACACACTCAGCCCCCTTATTTCTGACATAGGTACCAAACATGCTCACTGGAATTAAGATAGCCTCTTTAATAAGTTGTGCTGTCAAAATTGGCTTTCCACATGCCAAAGACTTAAACTAGAGCTATGCCTTTCACTGTGTACTGAACTACCATCAAAATGGATAAAAGATCTAAATATCAAAACAGAAACACTAAATTTATTGGATGACCACATAGGTAGGAATCTCAAGGACATAGGGGCAGGCAGAGTTTTCATGAATAAAAACCAAACTGCAAGGGAAATACTTCAAAGTATCAACAAATTGTATCTAATCTTATTAAAATGTTTTTGCACATCCAAAAGAATCACCAACCGAATGAAAAGAAAACTCACATATTGCAAAAATATTTTTGCCAACTCTCACTCTGAGTATCTTGAATGTATAAAGAACTGGAAAAAAATCAAGCTTCCCAAATTCAAAGACCCAAATCCAAAAATGGGCATCTGAGATGAATACACTATTCTTAAATGAAGAAATACAAATGGAAAATAAATACATGAAAAAATGCTCATCATTATTGTTCATTCAAGAAATGCAAATTAAAACAACACTGAGATACCATCTCACTCCAGAAGGAACAGCTAACATTAAAAAAAAATGAACAAGTAACAAACGCTGGAGAGGCTGTGGGGAAAAACTGATGCTTCTACATTGTTGGTTGTAATGTAGACTGGTAAAATCATTGTTGAAATCAAGGTGGGATTTCTCAAAAAACTAGATTAGATGTTCCATTAGGCTCAGCTATTCCCCTTCTGGGTATTTTTCCAGAAAAATTGAAAACATTACGCCACAGTGATATATGTGCCCCCATGTTTGTAGCTGCACAATTTGTAATAGCCAGATTTGGAAAAAACCCAAATGCCCATCAAATGAAGAATGGATAAAAAAGAAGTGGTAGCTTTATGCTTTGGAATACTATTCAGGTATAAAGCTGAATAATGTTGAGGCTTTTATAGGTAAATGGATGCAAGTAGAGACCATACTCCTAAGTGAAATAAATCAGCCTCACATGTGTAAACACCATATTATTTCACTTGTGTAAGAAAGTGAAAGTAAATCAGCTTGAAAAAAAAGATAGATACAGTGAAAGGTAAAGAAAAATCATATTGTTTGGTCAGTTTTGCATGCCTTCATCTTGCAACCTATGCACTTATTTTGAAGATAACAATATGCAATATGTACAACATTGTTTAATTCCTATCATCTTATTTTGAAATCCTGTATTACTATTTTGTTGTTGTTATCAGTATGTGGCTTTTATTTTTTTTGTTTTTTGTTTGCTTGATTGATTTTTAATTTTTCTCTTTTTAAATAAAAAATAATATGCTTTGGCATTTCAATATGGTAATTGATTCCTCTGTCTCTGATGTTAGGTATGTTTGTTTTCCCACAGTCAGTATCAACACTAGAGAGAAGCTAAGTGCAATGATGCATGGTGTAATCACAGCAGTTTGGATGGCTAAGGCAGGAGGACAGTAAGTTTGAGACCAATTTGGACTTAGACCTTATCTCAGAATAAGGAATTAAAAAATAGGGGGAGTCCTGGAATGTAGCTCATGTGAAGGTTCTGAATTCAATCATCAGTACTGCACAGCCAGTAAACAAACAACCCCCCCAAAACCACACACACAAAAAACAACAACATATGGTAAAGAACATTTTTTTAACCAAGAAAGGTAAAGCTTTTAATTGAAATTAAATTCAGCAACCATACAGTTAAATCATTGTAGACATACCAATAGTTGCAATTCTTTATTTACATTTGTTTGGCTATAGTATAAAAAATAGTCCAGCCTGTTGAATTGAAGGACTGATTTGCCATGTTTGTCTCCCCGAGGAGAATCATATGATTTACAGAGCCGAAAAGTAACTTTTACAAAAAATTACTATAGATAAACAAATACAAAATCTGAAAAAACTTACAGATCCTCAGATTAAGCAGTTTAGAGTACATATTTTTTTGGTACTGGAAATTGAACTGAGGACTTTGAGCTTGCTAGGTAGGCAGTTGTGCTGCTGAGCTACATCCCTAGCCCTAGAGTATACATTTTCACAACTTTGTAAATTAATGAAAATATATTTGTGTCATGTGGAATGGAATGAAGATGATTGCTTTTGAGGATGAATTATGGCAGTCTTTGCATCCTAACAAAACAGTATTGAGAGCTCATTAAAACAATGTTGGAAGTTTTGGCATTGGTTGAATATAAAATGACCACCTACCTCATACAAGCCATTGGTTCACTGTAAACATCATCTCCAGAAGACCAAGACATTTTGTTTCTTACAGGAAACTCACTTGTACTGGAGTTGGTAAGAATGAGAGTTGGACACAAGAGGCCAACTGGAAGGTACAAAGGGGAAAGTGTTACAGCAGGTGAACTTTATGAAATATGACTGGAAGCTATTCTGTTTACCTAGGGCAATGCCCCAATAGGTCATTCCACTGTGGGAAGCAGTCCCTGGATTGAACACTGCAATGTACCAACATAGATAGCAGAGTAGGTTATACCATTCCATTTACTAGATACTTGAAATGAACTCCACATGTTATCCAAAAGGAGGTATTCCTCTTGATAAATTGGGAGAACATTCTCAAAGTGTCTCTTGTGACACTGTATTTCATTTTCCAAAATAGCTGTAAGATTTTGAGTGTTCTTATCATGAAGAAGTGATAGCTTTCAAAGATAATGGATGTACTAATTATCCTGATTTTATAATGCATACATGTATTGAGACATTTATTCCTATAAATAGACAAAATTATTATGTGTCAATAAAACATTAAAAATATTGCTATGCCAACCAGTAATATAAGAATACTGGAAAAGCAGGAGAGGGGTTTGATCATATCTGCTAGGGGACACATTGTCAAAGATTTCAAAACTAGGTAAGAAAACCATTTCAAAGCCTCAGGGATTAGGTCCCAGGAAGGCAACTAGAAGGTCCTTCACATGGAAGAGCTCAGAAGTATTTGCAAGAACAGGGCCAATAAAAAGAGTTTATTTCTGGATTATTATCAATATGGTTCCTTTCTTTCTTAAGTTGCTAGATCTTTGGAAGCATAAAAAGATTTTATGCTTCCTGGCAACTTCTGGCTCTGAGGGCCTGGGAAACCAACAAGTGGCTCTAAGTGATAGCAAATGTTGGGAGGAAAGTCAGCAAATCTGAAACAGTCACCTGAATGATTCTAAACAGCCAAAAATTTGGTGAAAATGGATTTATTTATTTATTTATTTTCATTTTAAAGAGAAAAAAATAAAAGAGAAATCAAGACACAAGCAAATACAAAATAGCAACAAAAGCAAAATGACAACAACAAAGAACAACAATAGCTATATAGGTTTTCAAAACAAGATGATATGAATTTTAACAATGGGTGTAGTACTGCTTATAGATACTGTCAGAATCAGGTTACCAGATACAGGAATAAAACAAAGGTATAATAGAGTAAAACACTCAATTTCAAAAACAACAGAAGGAAACAGAAGGGAATCCTGCACAGTTGTTATAATGCATATTGTTATCCTCCAAGTAGATGCTCAGACTACCAGCTTTAGGCCTGCAAAGTCAATCAAATGATACAAATATTAACTTAATTATTTAAAATTTTAGTTCCTATCATCTCAGCCTTACTTCCTCTGAAACAGCCCATTGCTTACCAGGATGCAGGTCGCTCTTCTTGTTTCCTGGCCCATGTACTGGCTAGCTCATGGGAAGGCATGGTTTGGCTTCTTGATTCTCTTCCTATTCCCCAAGGCAGCTGATCCTGGCTCATGGGAGGGTGTGGTTTTTCGCAGATGTATTAGATTGGAGCCAGAATCACTGCCTTGACTCCTCAGGTAGAAACCTGGTTCCCTTTTCCTACAGTCAGAGGTCTCCTCCCATTTTTTAGTTATTTCATTATTGGCGTTTCTTCCATTGTGTCTAATCTTGGAAGGAGAGATGCTCTGTCTCTTGTGGTCACCGTTGTTTCCAAGATAGCTAGCACAGGGCCTCATCATTACTATCATTCACAAACATTAGATGGATGAAAGGAGACAGAGGCAGCTTGTGGCTGTCACCAGGAAGAGTTTGTTCCAGTGAAGGCAGCAGGGTAAGAGCTCTGCCAAGGGGCAGCCAGTGCCTTTGTGGTTTGCCAAAGTAGTGGCACCATGGTTTTAGCTGCACGTGTGTCCAGGACTTCCTCCTTATGTCAGCTGAGGATGGTCAGGGAGGTGGTGGGGAAACAAAATGGATGTGGCATTACCTTTTCATTCCCACGTGATGAAGTTAACACCCATCTTACATGGCAGCCATGTTTGAAAAATGGAAAATCTATGGTGCATAAAGGAACACCTGTTCCCTAAGGCACAAGGTAGCAGAGGTGACTTTCATATCCATGTCTTCAGACATCCTGCCCAGCACTCTTTCCTTTCCACCAGCTGCCTCTCCTCAGAGCTCTGGAACTCCACAGGTCAAGGCTTCAATGACAGCTGCACAAAGAAGTATCTGTGTAGCCCTGGCAGGTCACTTCCTTATTTTTTCCCTCAGTTATAGGATTTGAATGTAGGGGCTTTACAGCATGGTGCATCTCCAGGTCTTTTTATTTTGCACTGTGGGACAGTCTCACTAAATTGCCTAGGATAGGCTCAAATTTGCTATCCTCTTCCCTCGGTTCCCCAACTAGCTGGGATTACAGGTGTGGGCCATATTCTTGGCTACCTCCTGCCTTTAGAACCTCAGTTTTCTAGTTGGTAAAACTTTATAACTTTATAATACGATTTCCAGCAATATTCTGCTGGCCTTAGTGGAAAGAGTCCATGGAAAGTTCTTTTGCAGGGTACCTGGTGCATGACTGGTTTAACTCTTTTCTCTTCTCCTAGGCACATGATTGCCTTCAGAACAAAGATGAACAGAGTGTCCTTATCACTTTTATCAGTCAACTTTTTATTACTGTGAAAAATACTTGAGAAAAGCAATTTAAAAGAGGGGGAAGGTTTATTTTGACTCACATTTTCAGCGTTTCCAGTGCATAATCAGTTGGCTCCATTGCAGCTGAGTCTATGGAGGGACAAAAACATCAGGACAGAAGCACATTGCAGAGGAAAGATGTGAATCTCATGGCATCCAGGAAGCAGAAAGAGACTGAAAATAACAGATCAGTGACAAGGCCTAACCTCTGAGGCTCCCTATGATACCCTATGATCTGCTTCCTTCAACTGGGCCTCGATTTCACCATTTCCCTTATCTCTCAGTAATGCCATCAAACTGTGAATACATCATTAATGATGAAGTTAGAGCTCTCCTGATCCAGCTGCCTTTCAAAAGCTCCATCTCTGAATACATGAGCCTTTAAATTTACATTTAAATCCAAATTGTAATAATTGCTGCTGAGAGACAGCTACATGGAGAAGCCCAGCTTCTCTGAAGATTCACCTTCTTCAGAGGTGCGATTCAAGCTGAAACACACATCCATCCACATTGTCTTGCTGTGTAGACATTCTTTTTCCTGCTCATCCTTAACACACCCGAAGGAAGTGCAGCCCTCAAAACACAGACTTTGCAATTTTCATAATGAAATGAATGAAAGAATCTTTTGGGAAATAAAGTGATTTCTTTTTAGCTCACTTGTTTACTTTCCATAAACTCCCAAGATGGCTTACGTGTTGGCTGTTAATCACACCATCTGTTCAAACAGTACTTCAGTAAATGATTTGATTCATACTTTTCTTTTAAAAGAATCTTTCTAAGGACAATGTTTATGTCTGTTATCCTTCATTTGGCAGTGTAACATGAGACAAGCTATTTTAGCTTTGCTATCATTGTAAACACATATTGAATTTTCCATTTCTTAACTTTGCAGAAAACAGGACAACTTCTCTACTTTTTTTCCACTTGCTTCTTGGGCTGAGAATGGAGAGCCAGAGTGTAACCAGACTGAAGTGGAGAAGGGTATCAGTGAGGGGGGGGAGGAAAGAAGGAGGAGGCTAATGAAATTGAGATTCAATATGTGAAATGAATGTACGTTTCCTAAATCAAACCCCATCATTATGCAATATTTACATATACCAATCAAGTAGAATAAAAAGTTTCTACTTTCTTTTTTTGTTTTATGGAAAAATAAAACAGAATTTCATAACAAAATTACAGGAGAATAAAAATAGTTAATACACTGTGTATTGTTATTTTCAAAGTAGTTACTCAGAGTATGAGATGTGGGTACAAAAATTCTCTAAATGGTATCAGCACAAAACTTTCTTAGAAACTAGAAGAACAACCATCTTGTATTTTGGTGTTTTTTTTTCCTATTTTCTAAAAGTAAAAATAAATGAGGACAAGGAGATCCAGACGTTGTTCCCTCTGAAATCTTGAATTTAATGGCAATTAGTAGGTTCTAGTTACATGATACTATTCAGACCAGGCAAAGGGAACAGGGTGACCTTAGTGGCTGGAAAGGGTCAGGTATTCTGAAGGACCTGGGTCCTAATATTCTGTCATTACACAAAGCTGCTTGTTTTGAGAGGCTTCTGGGAAGATTAGTTTTGGTTCCCCATCCTTTCCATGCTCTAACCTTGGATGACACCAGGCTTGGGTGAAGTCTGGCAAACTGGAATATTGGCATTAGAGAGGATGGAAGAACCCTGGTATCATTAGAGTTAGAAGCTTTGGAGTGGCTGAACTTATTATTGCTGCAACTTAATAAGATGAACTTATTGCTTCAAGTTTGTCTTTGGACTTCTGAAGGCCCTGCATCTATGTATGTTCCTGGGGAAGTCCAAACAACAGTACACAGTGGTCCTAGTGCTGGCCTACATGGATAATATTCTTTCATGTTTTTGAAAATCTTTAAGCCCATTTAAAGTTCTAACAATGAAGGAGGGACTGCCTTTGTAGTTTCACAGGTAAAAGATGGTTAAAGAAGATACATATTAAGATAATCATTATTGTTAAGATATAGGATTGGATAAGTAGTTGAGAACCACATGAATTTTTCAGACACCAAAGCAATCCTTTGTATAGAGTGGTACATGAATGAGTTTTTCATGAGAACATTAATAAGTCTGTATTACTGAATTAGCAAAAGTCAAAGTGGCCACATGGGTTGGGTTCATATCTTGCAAGGTCCTAAACGTCACATTAAGGACTTGAATTTCGTGCCTTCATGTGACTTGGAGATCACTGAGGTCTTTTAAGTAAGGAAGTGACACGCTCTGACATATCTCAGAAGGATGAGTGACATCATGGTGTGGAGCCGTGATCTGACTGTATTGCCAAAAAGAAGAGGTCACAGGTCATCATAATCATCAATCAAGAAATGGTAAGAGCCAGGAGGATTAGAAGATTCCCTCTTGGTAGACAGAGGTGCCATTTGATGAGAAGAGTAAAACAAAAGAAAGGAGAGATTTTGGGGAAAAGGGAAGCCTTCTGTTTCAGAGTGGTTCAACCTAGGTTCTCTAAAATTTTAAAATAAGATTACATTTTACATTACCCCATGTGACTTCTGCATGGAAGAGATGTCTGAGGTATAGAAAGTACTTTGGCTGTCCTTCCTCTAAACAATGATTTAGCTGTGTGTGTGAATTTGAACTTGCTATGATCAACATGTTAAATTGTACTGGAGAAAATTGTTTCATCCACTGCATGACGTGTTCTCTATCTTCATGGCTTGGTATGGAGAATTAAATTAATTGTAAAGTAATAAGCCCCAATTATGCATTGTATAACAATAAATTGGCATATATGCAGCAGAAGAATGAAGCAGGGCCAAGGTTTAAAAATTTATTGCTACTTCTTAATTTAAAGATAAAAAAAGAAAAAGGGTAGAATTATTACAGAATTAAAAAAGATAAACAGTAAGAAATTACTAGTTGAAATTGTCCTTTTAGAAATAGTTATGCAAGTTACAAAATTAAAGCATACAATGTGGACATTCAAGCAGTGAGAGTGCAAACAGATCTGTTCAACAATCCAACAAGAAGTTAGAAATATGGTTATCAATCTTACCCACTTAAATATACATGTAGTTATATCTTTTATAGCACTTCCTATTTCCTCTCTTTGTTACAATAACAATTACACATTTTTTACATTTTACTTAAAGAGAAAAAAAAGCAAAACAGAAAAAAGTGTAGCAATAATACAGAATTCTAAAAGGAAAAAACAGAAAAAAAAGAGAAAAGAAAAAAAACCACTAAGAAATCATTAGTTGATAAATTAGATATTGTCATCTTGGATGTAGATGTTCAAGTTACAAAGTTAAAGGACACGTAGTAGACATTCAAACAGTGAGACTGCAAACAGTTCTGCTCAAAGATCCAACAAAAATTCAGCAATATGGTCATCTATTTTACACACTCAAACATACATGCAGTTACATACTTAGAGCACCTTCTTTTCCTCTCTTTTTTACAATAGCAATTACATATTTTGAGTTTTATTATGCTTATAGTTCTTATCACTTTTTACACTAGAGGCACAATGTGATATTTATAAATATGATTCTTATTTATTTCACTAATGAGGATAGTCTCAAGTTGTCTCCAGTTACCTATGAAGGCCTCAAGATCATCATTTTTATAGTTGAGTAATCCTCCATTGTATAAAAATACTACATCTTTTTTACCACTCTTCAGTTGATGGGCATCTCGGTTGTTTCCAAGATTTAGCTATTACAAATTGCGCTGCTATGAAAATGGACGTACATATATCACTGTGATATGAACTTCTCAGTTATTCTGGGAAAATACCAAGGAGGGGAATAGCTGGATTGAATGGAGCTTCCAATTCTAGTCTTCTGAGAAATCTCCATACTGATTTCCATAGTGGATGCACCAGTCTACATTCCCACAAAGAGTGGAGCAGTGTTCCTTTTCCCCTGCAGCCTCGCCAACATTTGTTATCAGTTGATTTCTTGATGGCAGCTATTCTTTCTGGAGTGAGGCAAAATCTCAGTGTTGTTTTAACTTGTATTTCTTGAATGACCAGTGATGGTGAACATTTCTACATGTATTTATTTGAAATTTGTATATCTTTCTCTGAGAACTGTGTGTTCATCTCAGATGGCCATTTTTGGAGAGGGTCTTTGGTTTTGGGGGGCTTAATGTTTTTAAATTCTTTGTATGTTCTTGATATAAGTCCTTTGTCGGAGGGGTTGCTGGCTAAAATTCTTTTTTTTATTTAAAGAGAAAAAAACAGGAAAAAGGTAGAAATATTACAGAATTTCAAGAAAAGAAGATAAATAGTAAGAAATCACTAGTTGATACATTACACATTGTTCTTTTAGAAATAGTTATTCAAGTTACAGGATTAAAGCTCACAAAGTAGGCACTAAAGCAGTAAGAGTACAAATAGATCTGTTCAAAAATCCAACAAGAACCTAGAAATATGGTCATCAATCCCACACATCTAAACATACATGCAGCTATATCTTTTATAGCATTTCTTATTTCCTTTTTTTAACAATAGATATTATACATTTTAAAATTTTATTTAAAAAGAAGAAAAAAAGAAAAAAAACAAAAAAGGGTAGCAATAATTCAGAATTGTAAAAGAAAGAAAGAAAAAGGATAATGAGAAAAAGCTGCACTAAGAAATCAGTAATTTGTAAATTACATATTGTCATCTTGGATGTAGTTGTTCAAGTTACAAAGTTAAAGGGTACATAGTAAACATTCAAACAGTCAGATTACAAAAAGTTTTGCTCAAAGATCCAACAAAGATTCAGCAATATGGTCATCTATTTTACGCACTCAAACTTACATGCAGTTATATCCCTTAGAGCACTTTCTTTTCTTCTCTTTTTTTATAATAGCAATTACACATTTTGGTTTTATTACACTTGTAGTTCTTATTTACTTTTTACACTAGAGACACAATATGATATATATAAATATGATTCTTATTTATTTCACTAATGAGGATAGTCTCAAGTTGTCTCCACTTGCCTATGAAGGCCTCAAGATCATCCTTTTTATAGCTGAGTAATATTCCATTGTATAAAAATGCCACATCTTTTTCATCCACTCTACAGTTGATGGGCATCTTGGTTGTTTCCAGGATTTAGCTATCACAAATTGTGCAGCTATGAACATGGGTGCACATATATCATTGTGATATGAACTTTTCAGTTCTTTGGGGAAAATGCCCAGGAGGGGGATAGCTGGATTGAAAGGGGCTTCTAATCCTAGTCTTACGAGAATTCTCCATATGGATTTCCATAATGGTTGCACCAGTCTACATTCCCACCAACAGTGGAGCAGTGTTCCTTTTTCCCTGCAGCCTCGCCAACATTTGTTATCAGTTGATTCCTTGATGGCAGCTATTCTTTCCGGATTAAGGTGGAATCTCAATGCTGTTTTAATTTGCATTTCTCGAATGACCAGTGATGGCCAACATTTCTTCATGTATTTATTCGCCATTTGTATATCTTTCTCTGAGAACTGTGTGTTCATCTCAGATGCCCATTTTTGGAGAGGGTCTTTGAATTTGAGGGGATGGATGTTTTTCAATTCTTTATATATTCTGGACACAAGTCCTTTGTCTAAGGAGTGACTGGTTAAAATTTTTTTCCACTCTGTGGGTTTACTTTTCACTCTGTTGGTGATTTCCTTGGAAGTGCAGAAACTTTCAATACTGTGAGATCCCATTTGTTGATTCTTTGAAGTGTTTCCTGTGCAGTTTGCTTTTGCTTCATGAATTCTCTGCCTACCCCTATGTCTCCAAGACTTCTACCTACCTTGTCTTCCAGTAGATTTAGGGTTTCTGTTTTAATATTGAGGTCTTTGATCCATTTAGACTTTAGTTTTGTGCATGGTGATAGGTATGGATCTAGTTTCAGTCTTTGGCATGTAGAGAGCCATTTTTTCCAACACCATTTATTAAAGAGACTGTCCTTCTTCCAGTGGACATATTTAGCCCCTTTGTCAAATATCAGGTGGCTGAGTGTCTTTGTAGTTGTGCTTGCATCTTCTAATCTGTTCCATTGATCCTCAGGTCTATTTCTTTGCCAGTACCAAGCTAATTTTATCACTGTGGCTTTGTAGTACTGTTTCAAGTCAGGAATTGAGATACCTCCTGCCTTGCTTATGTTGCCTAGAATTGCCTTTGCTATTCTAGGTTTCTTCTGTTTCCAAATGAATTTTAGGAGTGTTTTTTCTAGATCTGTGAGGAATCTCAATGGTATTTTGATTGGGATTGCGTTAAATCAGTATAAGAGTTTTGGGAGTATAGCCATTTTCACAATATTGTTCTTCGTCACCAAGAGCAAGGAATGTCCTTCCATTTTCTAATATCCTCTTCAATCTCCTTTTTCCACATAGTATAATTTTCAGCATATAGGTCTTTTACATTTTTAGTTAGGCTGATTCCTAAGTATTTCATTTTATTAGATGTTATTGTAAAGGGCGATATTTCCATAATTTCTCTCTCAGTGAGTTTTTTGTTTGTGTACGGGAATGCTACTGATTTTTGAGCATTGACTTTGTATCTAGCTACACTGCTGAACTTGTTTATTACCTCTAGCAGTCTTTTAATGGAGTTTTTTGGGTCTTGTACATAGAGTATCATGTCATCTTCAAATAGTGATAATTTAACTTCTTCCTTTGCTATCTTTATTCTTTTATTTCTTTCTCTTGTCTGATTGCCCTGGCTAGTATTTCCAGAACTATGTTGAAAAGGAGTGGTGATAGAGGACATCCTTGTCTTGTTCCTGATTTTAAAGTGAAAGCTTTCAGTTTTTGTCCATTTAGTGTAATGTTGGCTCTTGGTTTGTCATAGATGGCCTTTATAAGGTTGAGGTAGACACCGTGTATTCCAAGTTTCTCAAGGGTTTTTAACATGAACATGTGTTGGACTTTGTCAAAAGCTTTTTCTGCATCTATTGAGATGACCATGTGGTTTTTGTTTTTGGCTCTGTTGCTGTGGTGTATTTCATTTATTGATTTTCATATGTTAAACCATCCCTGCATTCCTCAATGAACCACACTTGGTCATGATGTATAATCTTCTTGATGATTTGCTGCATTCTATTTGGCAGTATTTTGTTGCGAATCATTGCACCAATGTTTCCTAGTGATATTGGCATATAGTTACCTTTTTTGGTTGGATCTTTCTTTGGTTTTGGTATCAGAATAATACTTGCCTCCAGAAATGTTTTAGGGAGGATTGCTTTTTTCTCAATTTCTTTGAAGACTTTAAGGCGTACTGGCATCAAATCTTCTCTAAATTTCTTGTAGAATTCAGCTGTGAATCCATCAGGACATGGACTTTTCTTTGTTGGTACAGTTTTCATTACATTTTCCATTTTAATAGTTGATATTGGGTTGTTCAAAATTGTTATATCTTCTTGGTTGAGCTTTGGTAGTTCATATGTTTCTAGAAATCTGTCCATTTCCTCTGTGTTTTCCCCTCTATGTGAGTAGAGATTTTCAAAGTAGGTATTCATGATCTTTTGAATTTTCATGGGATCTGTAGTAATTTCTCTCTTTTCAGTTTTCATTGCATGAATTTGAGTTTTTTCTCTCTTTCTCTTGATAAGGTTAGTGGTTTGTCAATTTTGTTGATTCTCTCAAAAAACCAGCTTTCTGATTCATTAATTCTTTGTATTGTTTTTTTAGTTTCAATTGCATTTATTTCTCCTCTAATCTTTACAATTTCCTCTCTTCTATGAGCTTTGTGTTTATCTTGCTCTTCTTTTTCAAAAAGCTTGAGGTGGAGCACTTGGTTGTTTATTTGTGCTCGTTCTGTTTTCTTGATATGATAGTTTATTGTTATACATTTCCCTCTTAAGACTGCTTTCATTGCATCCCACAGATTACAGTATGTTGTTTCTGTGTTTTCATTGAATTGTAGGTATTGTTTTATTTCTTCTTTAGTTTCATCTGTAGCCCACTGGTTGTTCAAAAGACTGTTATTTAATTTGCATGCATTTAGGTAGGTTTTACAATTTCTTTTGCCATTAATTTCCAATTTCATTGCCCTATGGTCAGATACTCTGCATGGTATGATTTCAATGCCTTTGCATTTACTTAAGAATGTTTTATGGGATAATATACAGTTTATTTTGCAGTATGTCCCATTTGCAGCTGAGAAGAATGTGTATTCTGATGTGGTTGGGTGTAACACTCTGTAAACATCTACTAAGTCCAATTGCTCACAGGTATGATTCAGTTTTGTTATTTATTTGCTGACTTTTTATCTAGTTGATCTATCTCTTTGTGACAATGGGATGTTAAAATCTCCTGTTATAATTTGTTTTTGTGTATTTGGTTTTTCATGTACATTAGTATCTGTCTTACATAGTTGGGTGCTCCTGTATTTGGTCCATATATGTTTATAATTGTTAGTTCTTCCTCTTGAATTTTACCACTAATAAGTATGTAGTGACCTTCTCTATCTCTTTTAATAATTTTAGGTTTAAAGCTCACATTGTCTGCAAATAGAATAGCTACCCTTGCTTTTTTCTCACTTCCTGTTGCATGGAATACTGTTTTCCATCCTTTGACTTTCAATCTATGAGTTTCCTTTTGGATCAGATGTGTTTCTTGTATACAGCATATTGTGGGGTCCTGTTTCTTGATCCATTCTGTCAATCTATTTCTTCTTATAGGTGAATTGAGGCCATTTATCTTTATGGATATCACTGATATGTACTGGCTCAACTTTGCCGTGTTATGTTCAAGTTGTTTCGTTTTGCTTTTCTTCCTATTTAGTTGCTTATCCTACCTGGTCGTTTTCTCTGTTGTTGTTTTGGGGATTGTGGTCATTTTTATCTCTGTCTAGTATGTCCTTTCATACTCTTTCTATGGTTGGTTTGGTGGACATGAATTTCTTCAGTCGTTCTTTGTCATGGAAGTATCTTGTTTCTCCATTAAATGTGAATGAACATTTTGCTGAGTACATAAGTCTGGGTTGAAGATTGTTTTCTTTCAGGGCTTGAAATGCCTCACTCCAAGATCTTCTTGACTTGAGGGTTTGTGCTGAAATGTCTGCGGTGATTCTAATGGGCTTTCCCTGATAGGTGAGCTGTGTCTTTTCTCTGACAGCTTTTAATATTCTGTTTTTATGCTATATGTCTGAGATCTTAATTATTATGTGTCTGGGTGTAGATTTATGTTGATTGTGACTGTTTGGAGTTCTATATGCCTCAATTATGTGCATATCAGATTCTTTCCCCATATTTGGGAAATTTTCTGCTATTATTTCTTTAAATACTTTATGTATTTCATTTTCCTGAACTCCTGTATCTTCTCTAATGCCCATTGTTCTTATATTGTTGCTCTTGGCATCATCATGAAGCTTCTCGATTGTCATTTCATGCTGCTTTGTTATTCTTAAAAGTTCTATCCTTTCCTGATCACTAGCTATGATCCTTTCCTCAAGGTCCGAAATCCTATCTGCAGCTTCCTTTAGTCATTTGTGCACGATTTCAATAGAATTTTTTTCTTGGATGTCTCTTTGTGTTTGTTTTATGAGTTCTGCTTGTTTTCTATATTGTTAATTCAAAGTTTCAATCAGTTTACCATGCTCATGGACTTTTTTCTCTAGTTCTTCTTTAGCTGCATTCAACAACTCTTTTACTAAAGTTGTTATTTCTATCTTTACATGGGAGACTACTTCTAATTTGATTTCCTCTATAGCCTGATGCTGTTGTTTTTTTTTATTTCACTTGCTATCTTTTCAGAGATTCCCGGTGTGTTACTTTTGGGGTCCTCTATTTCAATGTCTCCTATACTTGCTTCTGGTGAACTATATGTTTGAGACTGCATTTTGCTTTTCCGTTTTGTCATTTTCACTCTGCCTGCGGTTTTCTATGTGTAGGAGGCAATCACACACACTCTTTTCAGACACACCAAAGTCTTACAGCTAGTTGGAAGGGTTTTTACTCCTGGCCCTATTTATCCCCTGTTCACATCTATTTTAGGGGTATACTCACCACATTGATACCGTCAATCCGGTGAAGTCCAAAGTTCACCACCTGAGAGAAAAGTTCCAAATTTTTTCACACTAACTGGATCCCACTTAGATCTTCTGATGTTCTAAGTGGGAGGGTTTGCCCATCTGCAGCAGTCCAGGGCAGTTTTCATTCTTGGGTGGTCTTCCTCGATGTTCCCAGTGGCAGGGCAAGACCACAGGGGAGGTTCCTACCCCCGAGTTGGGCTTGAGCTGAGTTTCAGGTGGCAGGGCGGGCCCGTGGTGGAGCTTCCTGGCAGCCTACCCCTGATGCAGGCTTCTGCTAAGTTCCTGGAGGCAGGACGGTTCTATGGTGGAGGTTCTGGCAGCCTATGCCTGATATAGGCTTTCATTAAGTTCCAGGAGTCAGGACAGGCCCACGGTGGAGATTCTGGGCCGCCTACCCCTGATGCAGGCTTCTAAAATTCTTTCCCACTATGTGGGTTTTCTTTTCACTCTGTTGGTGATTTCTTTTGAAATCCAGAAACTTTTCAATAATACTAGATCCCAGTTGTTGATTCTTTGAAGTGTTTCCTGTGCAGTTTGTGTTTTGCTCATAAATTCTCTGCCTACCCCTATGTCTCCAAGACTTCTACCTACCTTGTCTTCCAGTAGATTTAGGGTTTCTGTTTAAATATTTAGGACTTGTTCCATTTAGACTTTAGTTTTGTGCATGGTGATAGGCTTGGATCTTGTTTCAGTTTTTGGCAATGTGGAGAGCCAATTTTTCCAACACCATTTATTAAAGAGACTATCCTTCTTCCAGTCAGCATGTTTAACCCCTTTGTCAAATATCAGGTGGCTGAGTGTCTTTGTAGTTGTGCTTGCATGCTCTAATCTGTTCCATTGATCCTCAGGTATATTTCTTTGCCTGTAGGATGCTGATTTTATCACTGTAGCTTTATAGTACTGTTTCAAGTCAGGAATTGAGATGCCACCTGCCTTGCCTTTTTGCCCAGTATTGCCTTTGCTATTGTAGGTTTCTTCTGTTTCTAAATGAATTTTAGGAGTGTTTTCTCTAGATCTGTTAGGTATGTCAATGGTATTTTGATTGGGATTATATTACATCTGTATAACAGTTTTGGAAGTATGGCCATTTTCACAATTTTGCTTCTTCCTAGTGAAGATCAAGGAATATGCTTCCATTTTCTATTACCCTCTTCAATGTCCTTTTTCAGTGTAGCATAGTTTTCAGCATATAGATCATTTACATTTGTAGTTAGGTTTATTCCTAAGTATTTCAT
This sequence comes from Hydrochoerus hydrochaeris, assembly GCA_004027455.1. NCBI lineage: Eukaryota > Metazoa > Chordata > Mammalia > Rodentia > Hydrochaeridae > Hydrochoerus > Hydrochoerus hydrochaeris. The sequence goes on from PVLA01009023.1 coordinate 71,498, forward strand.
TTTTTTAGATGTTATGTTGATGGCAGTATTTCCATAATTTCTCTCACAATGAGTTTTTTGTTTGTGTACAGGAATGCGATTGATTTTCAAGAAATGACTTTGCATCCAGCTATACTGCTTAACTTATTTATTATTTCTAGTAGTCTTTTAATGGAATGTTTTATGTCTTCTATATAGAGCATCATGTCATCTGCAAATAGTGATAATTTAACTTCTTCCTTTCCTATCTTTATTCCTTTTATTTTTCTCTTTTGTCTGATTTCCCTGGCTAGTGTTTCCAGAACTATATTGAAATGGAGTGGTGATAGTGGACGTCCATATCTTGTTCCTGATTTTAAAGTGAAAGCTTTCAGTTTTTGCCCTTTTCATTTAATGCTGGCTGTTGGTTTGTCATAGATGGCCCTATAAGATTAAAGTAGACACCATGCATTCCGAGTTTCTGAAGGGTTTTTATTTTATCATGAACATGTGTTGGACTTTATTAAAAGCTTTTCCTGCATCTATTGAGATGATCATGTGGTTTTTGTTTTTGGCTCTGATGATGTGGTGTATTACATTTATTGTTTTGCATATGTTAAACCATCCTTGCATTCCTGGAATGAACCCCACTTGGTCATGATGTATAATCTTCTTGATGATTTGCTGCATTCTTTTGGTCAGCATTTTGTTGAGAATCTTTGCATCAATGTTCATTAGTGAGACTGGCCTATTGTTCTCCTTTTTGGTTGGATCCTTCTCTGGTTTTGGTGTGAGAGTGATACTTGCCTCCTGGAATGTTTTAGGAAAGATTGGTTTCTCCTTAATTTCATTGAAGAGTTTAAGGAATATTGGCATCAAATCTTCTCTAAGTTTCTTGTAAATTTCAGGTGTGAATCTATCAGTACCTGGGCTTCTCTTTGTTGGTAAGTTTGTAATTACATTTTCAATTTCAATTGCTGCTGATATTGGGTTGTTCAAAATTGCTATATCTTTTTGGTTGAGATTTGGTAGTTCATATGCTTCTAGAAATCTGTCCATTTCCTCTGTGTTTTTCACTCTATGTGAGTAGATATTTTCAAAGTAACTATTTATGGTCTTTTGAATTTCCATCGGATCTGTAGTAATTTCCCCTTTTTCAGTTCTTATCATGTGAATTTGTGTTTTTTCTTTCTTTTTCTTTATGAGATTAACTAGGGGTTTGTCAGTTTTGTTTATTCTTTCAAACACCCAGATTTTTGATTAATTTATTCTTTGTATTGTTTTTTTAAGTTTCAATTGCATTAATTTCTGCTGTAATCTTTACAGTTTCCTCTCTTCCATGAGCTTTGAGTTTAGCTTGCTCTTATTTTTCCAGAAGCTGCAGATGAAGCATTAGGTTTTTTATTTTTGCTCACTCTGTTTTCTTAGTGTGACAATTTATTGCTATATATTTTCCTCTTAAGACTGCTTTCATTGCATCCCACACATTATAGTATGTTGTTTATGGATTTTCATTAAATTGCAGGAATTGCTTTATTTCTTCTTTAATATCATCTGTAGCCCACTGATTGTTCAAAAGGTTGTTATTTAATTTCCCTCTATTTATGAAGGTTTTGCAATGTCTTTTTCCATTAATTTTGAATTTTAGTGAGCTATGGACAGATATTATGCATGAAATGGTTTCAATGCCTTTGCATGTACTTGAGAATGTTTTATGGGTTAATATATGCTCTATTTTGGAGACTCACATGTGCAGCTGGGAAGAATGTGTATTCTGATATGGTTGGGTGGAACACTGTAAACATCTACTGAGTCCAATTGCTCACAGTTATGATTCAGTTATGTTATTTCTTTGCTGACTTTTTGTCTATCTGATCTACCTCTTTGTGATAGTGTGCTGTTAAGATCTCCTATTATAATTGTGTTATCATGTATTTGGTTTTTCATGTCCATTAGTATTTGTCTTACATAGTTGGGTGCTCCTGTATTTGGTGCATATTTATTTATAATCGTTAGTTCTTCCTCTTGAATTTTTCCAGTAATGAGTATGTAGTGACCTTCTTTATCTCTTTTAATCATTTTAGGTGTTTAGTTTACATTGTCTGCAAATAGTATATCTACCCTTGCTGCTTTCTGGGTTACTGTTGCACAGAACATTGTTTTCCATCCTTTGACTCTTAATCCATGAGTTTCCTTTTGCGTTATATCTGTTTCTTTTATACAGCATATTGTGGGATCATGTTTGTTGATCCATTCTGTCCATCTATTTCTTTTATGGTGAATTGAGGCCATTTACATTTATAGATATCACTGATGTGTACTGGCTCATCTTTGCCTTGTTATGTTCCAATTGTTTCTTTCTGCTTTCCTCCTTATTTAATTGTTTGTCTTACCTGGTGTTTTCTTTCTGTTGTTGTTTTGGGAATTGTGTTCTTTTTTTTTAACCTGTATCTAGTATGTCTTTCAGTACTGTTTTTAGGGTTGGTTTGGTGGACATGAATTTCTTCAGTTGTTCTTTGTCATGGAAGTATTTTGATTCTCCATTAAATTTGAATGAAATTTTGCTGGGTACATCAGTCTGGGTTGAAAGTTGTTTTCTTTCAGGGCTTGAAATAGCACACTCCAAGATCTTCTTGACTTGAGGGTTTGTGCTGAAAAGTCTGCCTTGATTCTGATGGGCTTTCCTTGTTAGGTGAGTTGTGTCTTTTGTGTGACAGCTTTTAGTATTGTGTTTTTATGGTATATGTCTGAGATCTTAATTATTATTTGTCTGGGTGTGGATTTATGCTGATTGTGACTGTTTGGTGTTCTATATGCCTCACTTATCAGCATATTAGATTCTTTCCCCATGTTTGGGAAATTTTCTGCTATTATTTCTGTAAATACTTTACGTATGTCATTTGCCTGGACACCTGTATCTTCGCTAATTCCCATTAGTCTTGTATTGTTGCCCTTGGCATCATCATGAAGCTTCTCGATTGTCATTTCATGCTGCTTTTTATTTTTAAAAGTTCTATCCTTCCTGATCACTAATTGCCATCCTGTCCTTTAGGTCTGAAATCTTATCCTCAGCTTCATTTAGGTGGTCTTGCATACTTTCAATTGAATTCTTTGTTTCTTGAATTTCTCTGAGTTTGTTTCATGAATTCTGCTTATTTTCTGTGTTGTTCATTTAAGGTTTCAATCAGTTTCCCATGATCCTGTACTTTTTTCTGTATTTCCTGTTTAGCTGCATTCAACAACTCCTCTACTAAGGTTGTTATTTCTATCTTTACATGGGAGAGTACTTCTAACTTGATTTCCTCTATAGCCTCCTTGAGTTGTTTTTTAATTTCATTTGCTATCTTTTCAGAGATTCCCATTGTGTTCTTTTTGGGGGTCCCCTATTTCAGTGTCTGCTGTACTTGCTTGTAATGGACTATATGTTTGCGACTGCATTTTGCTGTTTTGTTTTGTCATTTTCATTCTGCCTGGTGTTTTTTATGTGTAGGAAGCGATCACACACTCTGTTTTCAGATTCACTAAGGTCTTACAGTTAGTTGGAGGGTGCTTTACTACTGGCCCTATTTACCCACTGTACACCTCTTTTAGGAGCATACTCACCACATTGACACAGTTAATCCACTAGTTCAATGTTCACCACCTGGGAGTGAATTTTCAAGTTTTTTCACACTGACTGGAGCCTGCTGAGATCTTTTGATATTCCTGGTGGAAGGGCAGACCAACAGAAGCAGTGTGGGGCACCTTAGGCCTGGTGCAGTCTTCATGATGTTCTTGGTGGAAGAGCAGGCCCAGCAGAGACAGTCCAGATCAGTTTTAGGCCTGGGGCCCAGTTCTGTAATGTTTCTGGTGAAAGGGCATGCCAGCAGAAGCAGTCTGGGGCAGCCTAAGCCTGGTGTAGGCTTCTGGGATGTTCCTGATGGAAGGGTGGGTCCAGCAGAAACAGTCCTGTGTAGCCTAGGCCTGGGATGGTGTTAGCTGATGTTCCCAGTGGAAACTTGGGCCAGAAGAAGCAGTCTTGGGTAGCCTACGCCTGGTGCGGTCTTCCGTGATGTTCTCAGTTTAAGGGTGGGCCCAGCAGAACCAGTTCAGGGCAGCCTATGCCTCAATTTATTGCTGTTGATATCTCCAGAATGTGTAGGGAGAATTAAAAGACATGTTGGGTATTGATATGCTGTGGGAAATCGTTTAGTTACTTTCAGTGGGACATGTAGAACTAGCAGGGGGAAATGTGTCAGAATCGATTTCGGCTGCAAGAGAGAAAAGTTAGTATAATTATGATTGAAACTGGGAAGATTATTTTCTGTATGCCACATGTGAGATAACTGAAGATGAGGAGAACAGAGCAGCTATGGCACTTCTACAGTGTTCACGGATTCACATTCCTCCCAGGTAATCATTCTGCTTTCATATAGCAAGAAGGTTGGCAAAACTGAAGTATCACATTTATATTCTAAGCATCAAGAGGGTGAAAATTAGAGGGATTCTTGTTCTTTTAGTTACATTCTACCCATTTATGACTGGGAGTGCAGTAGTTTGCTTTTTATCAGCAGCTCTGCAAACATGCAAGCAGTGCATTATGCTAAGATGTTATGATGGTTACAACTTTCCTGATTAGAATTTTTCAACTTCATTTTAATCTTATGGGTCCATGACTGAATATGTAGTCTTTCATTGAACAACATGCATCATATCAATACATTTCCTTAATAAGAATTCAGTCAGTTGAATCCATCTAGCTTATAAGAGGCTTGAAATTGTATTCTTTATTTTAAAGAGAATAAAACAAAACCAAGCAAACAAAAAAAATAGAACAAAGTAGAGCAGAGTAAAATAATGGAAATAACCAGGATTTCTAAAAAAGACAGTAGGAAATCAACAGTGGCTACCATAATGTCTCATATTTCCTTCAAAATAGTTGTCTATACCTTCACACACAGTAAGTCAATACATATCAAAAGAGTGTAAAAGCAATCAAAACACAAGAATGAGAGCCTCACAGTCTTTCAAGACCAGATACTAGGAAATCAGTAATGGCTGCCATAATGTCTCTTGTTTTCTTCAAAATAACTGTCCATATCTTCATACATATTGGAATCAAATAATTGAAAACAGACTAAAACCAATGAAAACCAAGAATAAAACATTATTGTTTTTTTAATCAAAATGATAGGAAATCATTAATGGATACTATGGTGTTGCATTTTCTTCAGTATAGTTGTTCATACTATCACACATACTAAAATCTATTCTTGTAAACTCTTTAGGTGAATTGCTAGGTGTATATAAGCTTACACATGTACATCTATCATTTCTGTGTTAGAGAAAAAGGCAAAACAACAAATAAATAACTATATCTTAGAGCACGAAAGAATAACAATGTAGGCTTTCAAAACAACATGGTAGGAACATAATAATTTTTGTTGTTTTGCATAGTTATCTTCATAAGTCTTATTTGAATTACCAGATATAGTCATGCAATATTGATGTAATCCTCTGGATGTTATTTGTTTTGTTCCAAGAACTAATAGAGTTAGTTGTACAATCATTTTAATAATCTTAAGTGTATATATACAAATTTGTATCTTATTTAATTTCTCTTCTTTCTTTTCTCTTTTTCCCTGTCTTAGTTATTTTTCCCCTTTGAGCAGTTTTTACTCTTTCACAATATTTATTGAAGATTTATATCTCATTTACTCTTTCAGTTTCTTACACAAGGGAAACAATATGGTATTTACACATGTGAATTGACTTATTTCACTTATGAGTATGGTCTCAAGTTGCATCCATTTACTTATAAAAGCTTCAATGTGGTCTTTCTTCATAGCTAAATAGTATTCCATTGTATAAAAATACCACGACTTTTTTTTTATCCATTCCTCAGTTGATGGGTGTTTGGGTTGTTTCCAAGATTGAGCTATTACAAATTGTCATGCTATAAACATGGGTGCACATATATCACTGTGATACGATGTTTTTAGTTCTTCTGGGAATATGGCCAGGAGTGGAATAGCTGGGTCAAAGGGGACCTCCAATCTCAGATTTTTGAGGAATCTCCAGACTGACCTCCACAGTGGTTGCACCAGTCTACACTCCAACCAAAAGTGCAGAAGTGTTCCTTTTTCCACAAAACCTCTCCAGTATTTGTTATTGGTAGTTTTCTTGATCCTGGCCATTCTTACTGGAGTGAGACAGAACCCCAGTGTTGTTTTAATTTGTATTTCTCTAATGACCAATGATGATGAACATTTTTTCATGTATTTATTTTCTATTTGTATTTCTTCATCTGAGAAGTGTGTATTCATCTCAGATACCCATTTTTTGATTGGGTCTTTGAATTTCAGGGGCCTGATTTTTTAAAAATTCTTTATGTGTTCTAGACAGAAGTCCTTTGTCTGAGGGACAGTTGACTGAGATTTTTTCCCAATTCATGTGCTTTCTTTTCACTCTGTTGGAGATTTCTTTTGATGTGCATAGACTTTTTTGATAGGATGAGATCCCAGTTGTTGATTCTGGGAAGTATTTCATGTTTAGTTTGATTTTTTTCATGAATTCTCTGCTAACCCATATGTAGTTAAGATTTCTACCTGCTTTGTCTTCCAGCATAGTTAGTGTTTCTGTTTCAATATTTAGATCTTTGATTCATTTTGACTTTAGTTTAGTGCATGATGATAGGCATGGATCTAGTTTTCATTTTTGGCATATGGAAAACCAGTTTTTCCAACACCTCCTGTTAAAGAAGCTATCTTTCTTCCAGGGAATGTGTTTGGTCCCTTTCTCAAAGATAAGGTGGTTGAGTGTGTTTGTATCTTCTAATCTCTTTTGTTGATCTTCAGGTCTTTTTTTGTTCCAGTACCATTATGATTTTATTACAGTAGCTTTGTAGTATAACTTCAAGTCTGGGATTGTGATGCCTCTTGGAAATTGTAATCTTTAAACTCTATGTCTTGCCAGCTGGATGATGTTCTGTGACCTGTTACTGAAGGAGATTGAGAAAATGAATAATGGATTATAGAATATGCTACAGTATCTTGTTGTCTTAATTACTTTTGATGTTACTGAGACAAATTATGTAATATCTTATGTTAAAAGAGTGAAGGTTATTTTAGTCCATAGTTTGTGGTGGTTTCAGTTAATAGTTGGTTGGATGCAAGACAGGATGGTAAGACAGAGGGACACCACAGCGTTGAAACAGTTCATGATAGGCAGAAGGCAGTAAAACAGCAAACAAGCAGTAAGAAATGGAAAACAGCCTTTTTCCTGTATCTTATATTCTACCCAGAATACACACTCTTAGGACAGATAGCAATTACATCCAGGATGTGCCTTCCCATTATCCACATCCAGAACTGTTTCAAACCATTATGTGAATTAAATGAATAGCAACACACTCTTAATCCCAGCATCACAGTAGATCCTGGAATCACACACTCAAGTATGACTATTTTGACCTTTGGAAAGCCCCACCTATGATCACAGAGACTTTGACAAGACATCTAGACACAAGTCATAACATCTGTTAAGTACATAATCTCAATATAAGACATTTAGTGTAACAAGAAGTGAAATGAAAGAAAATTTAAAAGATCTGTGGGAAGACTTCCAATCTTGCAATACAATATAACATTTGAAGAGGGGTTGGCCTAAGAAAAACCCTTGACAGGGAGATCCAACATGAATTGCCAGAGAGAGCCTCATAGGCATTTAGAGAAAGTAAAGAAAAATAAGTAAAGTTAAGACTAAAGTTTAGAAAGTAAACTGTCATTAGAGGGTGCCTATTTAAATCAACAGAACCTTTTTGAAACATCAAGTTATTTGGTTATTTAGTTCTTGAGTCATAGAAACTGCTTATATATTTTGGTAGTTAACTCCCTAAGAGACACAGTTTGTAAGTATTTTCTTCCATTTCAGAGGTTACCTTTCTTTTTTATTTTATAGAGAATAAAAACTAAAGAGGACATAACAAAGCAGATCAGAACAGAACAATGTAAGAACTTCACAACAAGACAATTGGTTATTAACACTAGCTATCACAAAGTCTCTTTCTTTGAAATAGTTGAGTGTAGCTTCACACACAATAATATCAAACATAAAAAAATAAAACCATTCAAGAGAATGAAAGTATTATAAGGCATTCTGAACCAAATAACAGAAGATGAACAATGGATACTATAATATCTCATTTTCCATAAAAATTTTGTTTATACTATCATACATATTAAAATCCAATAAGACACAACATGATAGAACCAATAATAATAGGAGAACAAAAGCATGGTAGGACTTCAGAGCAAGATGTTATTAAATCAGCAATGGCTGCTGTAATGTCTTGTTTTCTTCAAAGTAGCTGTTCATATCATCACACATAATAAGGTCAAACAAAACAGAATAAAAGCATTCCAATCAATGAATGAAAACATTGTAAGGCTGCATAAATACATGGAAATTAAATAACAACATTTTGAACAACTAGTGGGCTACAGATGAAATTAAAGAAGAAATAAAGCAATACCTACATTTCAATGAAAATGCAGAAATAACATACAGTGACCTGTGAGATGCAATGAAAGCAGTCCTAAGAGGGAAACATATAGCAATAAATAGTCATATCAAGAAAACAGAACAAACACAAAAAACAACCTAATGCTTCATCTCCAGCTTCTAGAAAAAGAAGAGCAAATTAAACCCAAAGCCCATAGAAGAGAGGAAATTGCAAAGATTAGAGCAGAAATCAATGCAATTGAAACTAAAAAAATATAAAGATCCAATGAATCAAAAAGCTGTTTTTTTGAGAGAATAAAAAAATTGACAAACCCCTAGCTAACCTTATCAAGAGAAGTAAAAAACCCAAATTCATGCAATAAAAACTTAAAAGGTAGAAATTACTACAAATCACATGGAAATTCAAAAGATCATGAATAACTACTTTAAAAATCTCTACTCACATAGAGTGGAAAACACAGAGGAAATGGACAGATTTCTACAAACTTATGAACTACCAAAGCTCAGCCAACAAGATAAAGCAATTTTGAACAATCCAATATCAGCTATTGAGGTTGAAAATGTAATTAAAATCTTACCCACAAAGAAAAGCCCAGGTCCGGAGGATTCACAGCTGAATTCTACAAGAAATTTAGGGAAGATTTGATGCCAGTACTCCTTAAATTCTTCAATGAAATTGAGAAAAAAGCGATCCTCCCTAAATCATTCCTGGAGGCAAGTAACACTCTCATACCAAAAGCAGAGAAGGACCCCAAAAAAGGCCAATCTCACTAATGAACATTGATAGAAAGATTCTCAATAA
>PVLA01009024.1:0-21442 GCA_004027455.1 Hydrochoerus hydrochaeris
TTCGTCCCTGCGGGCCATTCCTGTGAGACAAAGATCCTTAGTCTCCCTTTGAAAACATCTTCCCCGTAGCCTGCCGCTCGCCTTTTAAATTCCTTAAAGTGGTCAAGGATCAAGGCTAGGGGAGTAAGCGGTTCCTTTGTTCCCATTTGTCCCATGGTCTCCTAGAAGCAAGGTTTTGAAGGATGGAAGGGTTAAAAAAATTAACAAAAAAACACAAGGCGCAGACGTGGACACACAGACACAAACCAGACACACGATAGACTGCAGTCAAAAAAATAAATAAATAAATAAATAAATAACTCCTCGCCCAAAAGTTTTGGTTGCTAGATTTTAACCAGAGGGCTCCAAAGACAAATGGAGCTAGTCACAACAGCAAGGCGAAACACAAATACAAACCAAAATGGGCCCGTTAGCCCAAACAAATTGTTCTGTCCTTGCTTGCCGGACTCAGCTCCCAAATCGAGGGCGTCCCCTCTATCAATTACACCTAGGTATGGCGCACCATCAAAACCCTCTGGAAGAAGCAAAATTTTAGTCACAGTTGTAGGGGTCCAGATGGCCAATTTGGGTCGGTGAGGCTAAGCCTCCATCCCAGACGAGCCCCCAAGTGTAATATCCTAACTAAGAAATAAAAATCTGATCCAATTAATCAAGGGCAAAAGGAGTTTTATTGCCAAGCCTGGCGACGCAGCCCTCTGGTAACTGGTTTAGAGACTGCGCGCCTTACAACTAAGGGAGCTTGTTTTTGTAGAGGAGCAACGCAGCTGATTGGTGGGTAGGCGGATAAGAACACGGGGAGTGAGCTCGTTGGTCATTTTAGGGCGGTAAAATTTTAAAATTTAGGGCGGCGAGTGAAACGTCATTTTGGGGAAAGGGAAACAGAAACTTACTCCAGAAACAGAAACTTATCTTGTATGAAATGGCGGCGCATACGGAACAAGTTAAATCTAAAATGGCGGCGCATACAGGACAGGATGACGGCGTGAGTAGTTAGTGGGTGATCTGAGTATTACACTCTCATGGTCCACTATCACTAGGTTAGGAAATCAAAGAATTCTTTTCATTTTAAAATATCCCTATCTCCTCTTTAATCCAAGTCAGTGGAGTTCCTTTATAAACCCACTCCATTAGTGAAATGCCACACCCAGGTGTCTCTTTGAGATAGGCCCCTTTATACCTTTGCTCTGACAGCCAGTATGCGGTAAATAACTCCTGCAAGAGTCTTGGATGGCATGTCAGCTGGCTAGGAAGGTCTCTTAGGCATTGTTTTAAAGCTTTTTCCCTTTTTATTTGAACTTGTCTCTGAGACTACATTTTGCCAAGTTTTTGCTGAGCTTACATCCAGTTCTTCTTTTGAGAACCTTTTCTTGGGTCTTGGGCTCCTCATGCTTTCTAAGTTCTGCTCCTAAAGTAAACAGCCCTTTAAATTTTTTTTTTTTTTCATTTTGGTTCATGCTTCTCTCTTCTCCTTTGCTCATGGGCACCAGACGCATTCCAGTTTTAGTGTACATGCTGCCAAAGCGAGCACTGCGACATAAGTCACCTGAGATGCAGTGCTTCCAGGCGAGAACCCCTGTTCCATGGTTCAGACCGGGCCGCTTCAGGGGTGTCGGTGGGGTCTGCAGGCATCTGAGAGCCTGTGGGATCCAGGAGCTAGCAAGCACGCTGGGCACTCAGTGCAGGGAGCTCAGGGAGGGCTGCTGACAGAAACTTTCAGCCTCCTCCCTCTGGATCTGGCCTGTAGCTACTTAGGCTTCTTCATTTGGTGCCGGAATCAGAATTATGAATTCTCTAAGAAGAGATACAAATTCAGATGGAGGTACGGCTTGAAGTCCATTTCTGATTTGATTCGTAAGAGTGAGGGGCCAGCCCAGATAAAGGAGGGAAACAGTCCTCCTCTTGCAGGCAGATCTGAAGAGAAGCGAGGTCACGGTCTCCCAGGCACTGGCCAGGGAGGGTGGTTGCTTCTGAGAACAAGGACTTCTGCAGAACTGGATGGTGCTGCCTCTTCTGTGGGAATGACACTCTCTCATCTTCAGAACCTCCTAATACTTCTTCCAATTCATTCTACACCCAGAAGACGTTAAGATCTGCATATGAGATACGGATATTTAACTTCTTATATACGGAGACCCCAGAGTGAGAAAGCTCATTAGATGTTTCCTTCCGTGCCCAGCAATACTTGGTAAAGAGTTGGAAAAACAGGGATTGAGGCATGGAGCAAAGTCCTAACTTAATATTATTAGTGAATTGTTATGCTCCTTTCTTGCTGATCGTGACTTAGATAATGAAACATCCATGAACATTAGAGCTTTCCTTAAACAGAGAGGAGATAGAAATCTTCCCTACTCATTTAAAGAGTATACGCCTTCTGAAACACACAAGTAAACATGCTATGATAGTGAACAGTTCAGAATCAAATAAAATTGAAAAAATGTTTCTTGGCACACAATTTACCTTTTTAAAGAACTTAGCATTGCTGTAGGTGTGGTAGGACATACCTGCAGCTTCACCTACTCTGAAGGCTGAGGCAAATAGATTGTGTGTTTGAGGCCAGTTTGGACCATGTAGGGAGGCCCTGTCTCAACAATAAAAACCAAAAAGCCAACATCACTTTCCAGAGGCATCTACTGTCCACAATATCCACTGTGAAATTGTCCTGGGGTTGCCACTAGAAAACAATGCAATCTTTTTATACCTCTGTGTGACTGGTACGTTTAAACAGTAGATATGGTGTCCTCGCTAGGAAACTGTTATTCCAAAGTTCACTGTGCATCACAAGCCTTAAGGATGTCTCAAACCCCAAGTCACTGGCCTGCACCTCCAGAATTGCCAGGGCCTGAGGATTTGCGTTTCCAGCAAGCACCCAGCCGCTGCTGCTTCTGTTGCTATGGTGCTCATCTACTGAGAACAACTGACATGAATAATAAGGATTTTTTTGACTTGTTCTGCTTCCTCTGCCTTGTCATTTATCTATTAATTTTTCATATATGAAAATATAGTTATGTGTTTGTTTCCTGATTGATCATTTTTAGGCAGTTTCTGCTAACAGCCACAGTTACAAAAGGTGATGAGATGCGCAAGTTGTTTCCATTTTATGACTTTGTTCTTATTGTAAGAAATGCCTTTAAGGAAAATTGCATTTTTAATCACCTGATGTTATTACAGAATCTGCAATTACATTTTGATCTTATATCCAGCCACCTTGTTAATCTTTAATTAATTTTAATTCTACTTAGGAATTCTAATGGTAAGACTGCATGCTAATACCTCTCACTCATTCGTTTCTGTTGTTGGATAATTTTCTGGGCTAATTATGCCACAGGATATTACCTCATTAGCATGTTGATAGACATTTAGATAACTCTGGACGGTCCTCCTCCTCTTCTTTCTTGCCTGTACATAATTCTGCAGCAGTGACATTGCATGAGATGTCTCCTCATGGATATCTGTGTTTTCCTCATCTAAGCTGCTGCAGGGAGCAGAGCAACTGAGCTGTGGAGACGCAGACATCGCTTGGGCACAGTTCCTGGCCTTTCGGCCTGACCTGTCTTTCCAGCTCTCGCTGTGCGGCCCAGCTGCAAGTGAGCTCTCAGAGCCTGTTCTCCACTGTGACACGGTATACGCCCTCTCACATCTGTGATGCCCATTGTGTGGCCCAGGGAGCAGCCTAGAACTCAGCAGCCGTGCTCTGCACTAGTGAGCAGCGCTGTGCAGTGTGTTTGTTCCATCCCACCCTTTCACTGTGTACCAGAGTGGTTGAGGTATAATTAACACATAGAATAAACTATGATAGGTGCATAGTTCTGTGAATTTTGGAAACACATGCAAGTCATGGAACTACCCCCATAATCAAGCCATATGCATTTCTTCACCCCAAGAAATTCCTTTGCCTTTGGCTCCACTTTCAGCCCTGTCACCACTGGTTCTGACTTCTGAAGACTCCACATGGGGGAGTGGTGCAGGGTACAGTTCTCTGAGTGACCTTCATTTAGCCTAATGCCTGCGCAGTTCTCCTGCTGGTTGCATGCATTGGTCGCTTGTTCCTGTTTAGGATGGAGGAGCTCTCTGCTTATCTATCAGCAGAGAAGTCTTTATATTATTTCCATTTTTCAGTGATTATAAAGGAAATGACCATGAATATTTGCCTACATGAGGATAAATATTTTCATCATCTTGCACAAATACCTAGGATTTCCTGGGCCATATGATAAGTTAATCTTTTAAAGAAATAATTGAACTATTTTATCCAAAAAGATTATGCCATTTTGCATATCCTTCAGCGAAATATGATTTTTCCCCAATTACTTCATATGCTTTTCATTTCTTGGTATAATCAGTTTAAAAGATTTTTTTTTTGCCATTCTGATCCATTCTAATGGGTATATATATATATATATTATATATATATATAATATATATATATATATATATATATATATTTAGTACTAGGAATGAAACCCAGTATCTTACGCATGCTCCCCAAGTGGTCTTTCACTGAATTTCAGGCCCAGTCCTTTTGTTTTACTGGGACAGAGTCTCGATACTCTGCCCAGGCTGGCTTTGACATGTGATATGTTGCCTCAGCCTCCTGAACAGCTGGGATTACAGGTACATGCCACCATGCCCAGCTTGTGCTGTGGTTTGTTTATGCCTTTCTCTAAGGATAAATAGGCATGGTTGAATAATGAGGCTTAGCACTTTATGGGTCTCTTACTATGTGTGTGTTAGAGTTTTCTGGTGCAACAGAGAAGCAGAAGGAAAGAGAAAGTGAAATGACCTTTATTGAGGATGTGGAGAGGAGCCCATAACCCATGGGAGTTTAGTTTTCTCCTCCAATCGGATACACAGGGGCAGAGGGTTTATATGACTTCTGATCGGAAGTGGCGCATGGGGCGGGCATTGATGATGTGCAAGGAACTGATTGGAATTGTCTTCGCACTCAAGCAGGAAAGGAAGTTGCAATTAGGGCTGAGGGGTAAGAAGGAGAAAGTGGTTGTGAGGGTAAGTTTTGGCCTTCCACCATGCTAGACTACCACCATAATAATACAGTAATTTATATTAGGGCAAAAACTTTTCACTGTGTATCTTCCTTTGAATTTTTTCAAACTTTATTTCTAATCATTATGGCAGAGGCAAAATAGCAGAGTATTTGGGGACAGAAGGAAAGTTCAAGTTGCAGCTAGCTTTTTGTAGCTGATCAAGTTCCTGTGAAGCTCTGTGACTCTATTTCCTCATTTGTGAAGTGAGGATTGTTGGAGCAAATGCCATGAAGAATTCTTGTGAGGATAAAGTGACTTGTACAATGGGCTTGAACAGTGACTGATGAATCGTAAGCCCTACTGAAGTGCTAGTCATCCTCATTGTCATTTTCATTTTCATTAGCTTCCTGTCATGTTGGGATCGTTATCTGGCCCATGACTGAATTCCAGGAAAACACACACTCACGTTGGCCACAGTTAGAAAAGTTGCCCATCATAATCTCATTTCAGAGCAATAAAGATACATAGTCAAATCACTAAATACTGCAAAAAAGACACAGTAGTTTTCTGCTGCAACACAATACCTGATATAATCAGCTTTTAAAAAGGAGAGTTTTTTTTTTTTGAAATGTCAGTTATTTTAGTTCCAAAATAATTTTGGCAAAACCATAAATATCTGATGAATTTAATGCAATCCTGATCAAAATACCACTAGCATACCTCACAGAACTAGAGAAAAGATTCCTAAAATTCATCTGGAACCAGACGAGACCTACAATAACAAAGGCAATCCTAGGCAACAAAGGAAAGGCAGGAGGCATCTCAATCCCTGACCTGAAATTATACTACAAACTACTGTGATAAAGTCATCATGGTACTGACAAAAGCAGACCTGAGGATTAATGAAACAGAATAGAAGATACAGACACAACTACAAGCACACTCAGCCACCTTATCTTTTTTATTTTAAAAGGAACAAAACAAAACGAAATGAAACAAAACAGAGTAAAGCAAATTAGAGCAGAACAATGCAAGCAATACAGGACTTCAAAGCAATACAGGCCTTCAATACTTCTCTTCTTTTCTTCAAAATAGCTTCCCATACCATCACACACAATAAAATCAAACAAACCAAAATAGAATAAAACCAATCAAAACAAAAAAATGAAACTGTTCTAGGACTTCAAAACAATATAATACAAAATCAACAATGGTTACCATAATATATCCTGTTATCTCCAAAATAGCTGCCCATACCATCAGATGCAGTAAAATCTAATGAAACAAAACAGAATAAAACTAAACCTAACACAATTATGAAAGCAATACAAGAATTCAAAATATGATTATAGGAAATTCACAGTGGCTACCACTTTGCCTTTTTAGATGTTTCTTCCCCTATCACTTTCATAGTATCTATTGTGCCTTTTGGATCTCATTAACTCCTTCACTTTTTCATGCAAGGAAGATAACTTGGTATTCACTCATATGCGTCTGAACCATTTCACCCATGAGCATGATCTCCAGCTGCATCCATTTACCTACAAGAGCCTTGAGATTATCCTACTTTATAGCTGGGCAGCTTTCCATTGTATGAAAATACCGTGTCTTTCTTACCCATTCTGCAGTTGATGGGTAAGTTACCCTTACTTTTTTCTGGTCTCTTGTCATGTGGAACAATTGTTTTCTCTCCTTTGATTTTCAGGCTGTGAATTTCCTTTTGAGTTAAATGTGTTTCATGTATACAGTATATTGCTGGATCTTGTTTCTTGGTCTGTTTTCCCTCTGTTTCTTTTTATTGCTGAATTGAGGCCATCCGCGTTAGTCGTTACAACTGGCATGCATTGGTTCATCTCTGCCATGCTATCCCCCTGCTGTTGGCCCACCCTTCCCCTTCATTCAGTCGCCTGTCCTGTTTGGTGACCCTCCTCTGCTGCTGTTCCTGGAAACATGGTCATCTTTATCTCTCTGTAGAATATCCTGTAGCACTCTCTGTAGAGTTGGTTTAGTGGTCATGAATTCGTTCAATTGTTCTTTATCATGGGAGTATCTCATTTTTCCTTCAATTCTGAAAATAGTTTTGCAGGGTACATTAATCTAGGTTGAAAGTTGTTTTCTTTCAGGATTTGAAATACTTCACTCCAAACTCTTCTTGACTTGGTTAGTGTTGAGAAGTCTGCCATGATTCTGATGGGTTTTCCTTTGTAGGTGATCTGTTTCTTTTCTCTCACAGCTTTTAATATTCTGTTCTTGTAAGGCTGAATCTCAGAGGTCTAAATTATTATATGTCTGGATGTAGATTTATTTTGGTTATGGCTAGTTGGAGTTCTATATGCCTTGCTTATCTGATGCCAGATCCTTTACCCATATTTGGGAAGTTTTCTGCTGTTTTTCTGTAGCTAGTCTTTTTCTTTCATTTGTGTTGACCCCTACTTCTTAACTGATACCTATCATTCGTAAATTCTTTGTCTTTGCATTGTCTTTCAGCTGTTGAATTGTTATTTCCTGGTTCCTTGTTATTTTTAAGAGATCTTTCCTTTCACAATCCCTAGCTGTGAACCTGTCTTCAAGGTCTGAGTTTATTTTCAGTCTCTTTCAAGCAGTTTTGCCAGCTTTCAATTGACTTTTAAATTTCATGGACATCTGCACAGATTCAGTTTCATGCATTGTAATTTCTTCCTAGATTGTTCATTCAAGTTTCCCATCATTTTCCTATCCTCCCCCTCCTTTTTTTTAAATCTATGTCTTCTTTAGATATGCTCAGCCATTCTTTCACTGTGTTTGTGATTTCTTCTTTTACCTGAGACATTATTTCTGATCTTATTACTTTTACAGTCTCATAAAGTTGTTTCTTTACTTCGGTTGCTATCTTTTGGGAGATTTCAGGTATGTGACTTCCATTTTCTTGCATGACTGTATCTCCCAGACTTGTTCTGTGTGGGCTGGAGGTCTGAGATTTCCTTTTGTTCCTTTTGTTCCTTTTGTTCCTTCATCTTGACATTCTCCAGGATTTCTCCCCAGGCCCTTCCCACATTGGCTGTTCCTCCATGGTGTAGGGAAGTGGGACAGGCACCTGGGTTTCTCTGAACCCAGGTTCCCAGGGAGGCAGCAGAGCATGGGGAAGACTTCTCCAGACCTGTGCAGCTACACGAAGGATTCTCTGGTGGCTAAGGGTATGTGAAAGCAGCACTGCTTCTTTTCTCAGCTTGTGTGTCTATACTGGGGCTCCCCCAGTGCTGGCAGGCATGCAGGGGTGTGTTGGCCTGATTCTTCCAGTGGGCACTGGCTGCCCGAAGGAAATAAGGGTCTCCAGTGGTGGCCTGCAGGCACACTGGGCTCATCTGGCTGTGTCTCCCTGCCCATTCTGGCTTCCTGCAGGAAGTAGGCCTTTGAATGGCAGTAGCAGGCAAGCAGGGGTGGGTCTAGCTGTGTGTCCCTGCCTGCACTGGCTCCACCTTATTTTTGACAAAGGAGCCAAATACGTTCACTGGAAGAAAGACAGCTTCTTTAATAAATGGTGCAGGACTATTCCCCCTCCTGGATATTTTCCCAGAAAAATTGAAAAGGTCATATAATGGCGATATATGTGCACCCATGTTCATAGCAGCACAATTTGTGATAGCTAAATCTTGGAATCAACAAAATGCCCGTCAACTGCAGAGTAGATGAAAAAAAAGTATTTTATACAATGGAATACTACTCAGCTATAAAAAAGGACGATCTTGAGATCTTTATTGGTAAATGGAGGCAACTTGAGAATATTCTCATTAGTGAAATAAACAACTCACATTAGTAAATATCACATTGTCTCTCTAGTGTAAAAAATAATAAGAATGGACAGAATAATGGTATACAAAAAGTATAATAGATATAATAGATATTGTAAAAGTGAAAGGGAAGGAAAGTGCTCTAAAGGATATAATGGTATGTATAGGGTGTAAATAGATGACCATATTACTGAGCTTTTGTTAGACCATTGAACAGAAGAGTTTGTACTGTCAATGTCTGAGTGTCTAGTCACTTTTTATGCTTTGACTTTGTAACTTTAACAACTATTGTTAACAATATGTGAAGTATCAACCAGCGATTTTATGATTTTATTTTCTTTTGAACTCTGTATTCTACTTTTCTTCTTGTTTTTTCTATTTTGTCTTTTTAAAATTTTCTTTTCTTTCTCTCTTAAAATAAAATAATAAAAAATAAATTTAAAAAAGAGAGGAACAGAAAGTACTCTAAAGGATATAACTGCATATATGTTTAAGTGTATAAGATTGATAACCATATTACTAAGTTTTTTTTTGGACAGGTGAACAGAACTGTTTGCAGTCTCACTGTTTAAATGTCCACTTTGCATGCTTTACTTATGTAACTTGAACAACTACTTCTAAAAGAAAAATATGTAATTATCAGCTAGTGATTTCTTACTGTTTTTTGAAATTATGTATTATTTCTACCCTCTTTCTGTTTTTATTTTCTTTAAATAAAAAAAATGGTGCTGGAAAAACTTTCTTTCCAAGTGCTTATCACCATGCAATAAACTAAAATCAAAATGGATCAAAGATCTAAATATTAAAACAGAAACATTAAATCTACTGGCAGAGAAAGTAGGTAGAAATCTTGAAGACATAGGGGTGGGCAGACAGTTCATGAACAAAACCCAAACTGTATGGGAAATACTTTAAAGACTCAACAAACGGGATCTCATCTTATTGAAAACTACTTTTGCACATCAAAAGAAATCACCAACAGGGTGAAAAGAATACCTACACTTTGGGAAAAAAAATTTAGCTAAGTGCCCCTCAGACAAAGGACTTCAATCTAGAATGTATAAAGAGTAGAAAAAAAAATCACAGCCACCAGATTCAAAGATTCAATCAAAAAAATGGGACTCTCAGATGAAGAAGTACAAATATATGAAAAGATGTTCAGCATCATTGGTCATTTGAGAAATGCAAATTAAAACAACACTGAGGTTTTGTCTCATACCATAAAGAATAGCTAGCACGAAGAAATCAACCAATAACAAAGCCAGCTGGAAAGTGTGGGGAGAAGGAATGACTGTCCACTCTTAGTGGGAGTGTAGACGTATGACCATTATGGAAACCAGTGTGGAGATTCCTCAAAATCTAGGATTAGAGGTCCCATTCCACCCAGCTATTCCCCTTCTGAGTATTTTCCCAGAAGAATTAATAACATCATCCAATAGCAATATATGTGCACCCATGTTTATAGCAGCACAACTTGTAGTAGCTAAATCTTGGAAATAACCCAAATGCCCATTAACTGGGGAATGAGTAAAAAGGATATATTTTTATGCAATGAAGTACTACTCAGCTATAAAGAAGGATAAACTCAAGACTTTCACAGGTAGATGGATGCAACTTGAGACCACACTCATAGGCAAAATAAATCAGACTCACACATATAAACATCATATTGTCTCCCTAGTGTGAGAAACTGAGAGTAAATAAGATCCAAAATGTATTATAGATATTATGAAAGGGGAAGAAACTACTCAAAATAAAAGAACTGAGATGAGGGAAAGGAGAAATGAAGGAAGGAGAATAATATATATATATATATATATATATATATATATATATATATAATAGCTAAGATAATTGTACTGCTAATTCTAATAGTCCATGGAAAAGAACAGTTAGTTAGTGCTTATATTATTTGATGAATTTTGTATGTCTGTATCTGGTAATCTGAGCAAGTATGTTGAAAGTAATCATATGCAATATAATTTCCTACCATCTTATTTTGAAATCTTGTATCATTTTTGTTGTTTGTTTTTAAAAATTTTCTTTAAAATTAAAAAAAGTCTGATTTAAGTTAGGCATAAATTTCTGTATCTAACAGGAGTCATGAAACCCAAGACTCACCAGTAGCTGTGTTGCATTGTTTTGTTGAACTGACAGTTTGAGCATCACAGAGCTGAAGTCTACCCTGAACCACATGAAGGAGAGATTCACCTATGGCTCAATCAAAAAGATCTTGGAAGCCCTGACAGTGTACAGGGCAAGTGTTCAAAAGCAGGACTATGCGGCAACCAGTACACACTCTGTTCATGTAGAATAGTACTGCTCAATTGTTAGTGATACTTGGAGTGATTGCATTTCTCTTTTTCGTCCCTCTTCAGTCAGTTTTACTTCCCTGTCTCTGAATGGTAGGCACGCTCTGCTTTACTCATTAAAGTATGATTGTCTATGCAGAACCCTTATGATTCAGTATTATTTCACTACATTTTTGCTTCTCCTCATAGAAGCAAGACAGTTGGACATTTCTTTAGTCTCTGTTGCTAATGTGAGAGCCCTGTAGTGGGGAGTGGAACTTCCTATGGCCCTTAACATTTATTTAATGGAACATGAGGAAAAGCAAAGAATATCTAAATTCTGACTAAACCTAAGAAAGTTTACCCTAATACCAAGATCATATATCCCATTCATCAAAATGGAAGCTCTTCAGCTATTTGGATCACAGCCCACAGCAAGCTTCAGGGATCATGCATTTTTACTTGAATGTGTCCACCGGCACACACTCATCTGTCCCTGGGGGTACACCAAGGTTATCTGTCTCAGGAGATTTTTGGGAAATCTTATGTTTCCTGTGATGTTCGATTATCTGAAGGTTGTCTTTATATGTTGCCTTTCTATGCTGGTACTTGAGTTGGCTGCCTCACGCTCCTGGCCCTTTTAATCTGGTTCAGTGCTGATCATATATTTTTCCTTTTCGTCTTAGTACATCTTTGTGATTCATAATGAGGACATTCAACATGGTGAATACATGCAAGACACGTATTTTATCTTAATTCTTTTTCCTTCCTTTCTCCTGCCCTCCCTGATTTTTCCTCCATCACTAGATCCTTTTCCCACTTGCAAAAGGTCTACCTCCATGTTTCCTACCATCTGTCTTTTATGTTACCATTTAAATTCCTTGTACTCTGAGTTTCTCTTGTATGGGAAACCATGCACTATTTAACCATGTTGTGTCTTATATGCTCCTTTTAGCATTGTGGTCTCATGGTGTATACATTTTCCTACAAATGACTCAAATTTATCCTTCTGTATGGCTGAGTAATACTACATTTTCTTTATCTATTTGTTGATGGGCATATAGGCCACTTCCAAAATTTACTTACTATGAGTTGTGCTGGTATAAACGCGAGTATTCATGTATTGCTATAATATGATGTCTTCTAACTCTTTTTTGCAGATATCTAGAAAAGGTGCAGCTAGATTAAGTGGAATTCCTATTTTTAGCTTTTTGCAGATTCTTTGTAGTGATTTGTATAGTTGTTGTATTAGTTTACATTCCCACCAACAACATAGGAAGGTTTTTTCTTACAACTCTGCCAGCATTTATTGGTTTTTGATAATAGGCATTGTTATTGGAATAAGATAGAATCTCAGCATTGTCTTAATATGTATTTCTCTAATGGCCACAGATATTGAACATTTTTCCTGTACTTATTAAGCAGTTTGTATTTCTTCTGAGAAGTGTGGATTCATTTCAGTTGCCCCATTTTTCATGGGACTTTTTTATTTGGTCATCTAATTTTAAAAATTCTTTATGTATTCCAAATGTTAGCCCATCCATCCCAGGAAGTGCTGAAAATTTTTTTTCCCCAATCTGTAGTTTGTCTTTTCACTTTTTTGGTTGTTTCCTTTATTGTGCAGAAACATTTTAATTTAATGTGATCCCAATTGTTGGTCCTTGAGATCATTTCCTATGTAATTGGAGTTCTGTTCAGATCCTCACCTACACTTGAGACGAGTCTTATCTATTTTATCTTTCAGCAGATTAAGTGTTTCCGTTTTACTATCCATATCTGGACCTACTTTGATTATGTTTTAGTACAGGGTGAGAAGCAGTGGTCTAGGATCACTTTTCTGCATGTGGGTGGCCCATTTCCCCAGCATCATCTGTTGAAGAGACCATCTTTCCTTCAGTTACACTTTGGCCACTTTGCCAGAGATCAGGTGTTTCAGCTGTGCTGGGGTTGTTTCTGCACCCTCCATTCTGTCCCACTGATCCATCTGTCTGTTCTCATACCAGTACTGAGCTGCCTTTCTCATACTTTCTTTGTTATATAACTTGAAATCTGGGATTGTGAGGCCCAGCACTGCTCTCACTGTTCTAGGTATCTTCTGGTTCTACACAAATGTTAGGATTATTTTCTTAAGTTCTTGGAGGAATGCTAATGGTATTTTGATTAACTCCACATACCAATTTTGGTGGTAGAGCCATCTGGACAGTATCGGTTATTTTGTCTCATGGTCTCTGAAGTTTCAGTCTATGGCCATGGGCCCCGTTGCTAGGGACCTGTGGCTGCACAGAGCATCATGGCGACTGTATGGTTTAGGAGGTCTGCTCACCACATGGCAGAAATGAAGAGAGAAGAGGGTGGCCAGGCTCCCACTGTTCCTTTCAAGGTTGCCTGGCATGACAGGAAGACTTCCAGTCAGCTCCAGCTGCTTAAGGACTCCATCACATCTCACCACACCACGTGTTGGGGACTCAAACCTTTAACATAGGGAACTTTGGGGGACCCTGAAAATACAGTATGAAATGCAAAATCAAATGTAGAAAAAATTTAATTTTAGCAACCAGAAAAATGTGGAGCCTTTCTATTGCTCCCCAAGGTTTTCTGATAAAGGATCCATAGCCCCATCATACCAGCACTTGCTCAGACTATTAAAGTGCTCAGACTGATGCCGACAACGTGCTTGGAGTTGAACCACAATACCCCTTGCGAATGCAGGGAGATATATACACATTCACTTATGCAGGTGAATACGGCTTTTACTTTTGTTGGGTACAAAAGCTCAATATTAACACCCTTTCTAATAGGACGTCATGCTGTATGAGATTGTAATGGGGTTTGGATTAGTGCAATGAGTACCTGGGCTAATAAACTTATACACAAACCATTTAATTTATTCCATGAAATAGCTAACTCTCCATGTCTGTATTAGGCAGGACTCCTTAGGATGAGGACTTGTAGTTACATAGTTAATCCACTGGGGGGAGGCATTTCCACAGCAAAGATAGAACAAAGGCAAAAGAGAGGGACCCTGTTTAGGATCCAGCAGCAGCGTCAGCGTATAAACATAAAATTACTTATGTGACCAGATCGCCAGATTCCCCAACACACCACAGAATTATCATAATCAAAATCATGTTCAAGAAATCAATACAAACAATTAGCTGTGTTAAATTAAACAAAAATCTGTATAGTTAGATGCTATTGCATGAGGTGATTAATAGCAACAGAGACTAAAGAAATGCCCCGCTGTCTTGCTCCTGAGGAGAAGTTATTGCACGCATTCCCTCAGAAATATCCAGCGCAAATACAGTTAATTTAGGAAACGATAGGATGGAATTGTTTATGGGAGGCCTGCTGTGTGCTCAGCATACTCTGAGCACTGATTTGCTCAGTCTTCATAATGATGCTATGGTACTGGAAATAGGTACCACTGATTGCACGGAGCTTCGAGAGGCTGGCCAGCTGCCCAAGGTCACACACCTGAGAAAAACAGGCAGTCCACCCTGTGCCACGCTTCACGTCAGCCACAGGCTTGGCTGAGTGAGTGAATGAGAAAGTGTGTGTGTGTGTGTGTGTGTGTGTGTGTGTGTAAGGGGGAGAGAGAAAGAGGTGAGAGGGAGAGAGAGAGATGAGAGAGGGGAGAGACAAAGAGATGAAAGAAAGGAGAGAGAAAGAGAGGCAGGGAGAGAAAGAGAAAAAGAGAGGGAGAGAGAAAGAGATGAGGGAGAGATGAGAGAGGGAGATGGAAAGGGAGAGGGGGAGAGAGAGGGAGAAGGAGAAGAAGAGGGAGAGGAGAGGGAGAGGGAGAGAGAAGCAGTTTAGCTAGTGGATTCACGATCAGAATCCGAAGTTTGTTTACTCAGGCCTCGGACAAGGCAGTTCTCCAGAAAGTTTCTTAACACGGCACAAATATCAAAGGAACGTAAATGAAGATGGGCTTGCTTTGAAGACATTTTAATTTTGGAAACTATGTCAGCGGTCACTGGGGAGGGTGATGATGAGGGTAAGGAGAAATTTGTGGCCCAGATGGAGTGACCAGGGGGAGCCAGATCCCACTGCAGTGGAAACCCATGGTGCTGTGCAAAGCTGGACTTGGTCATGGTGTCGCGTCTCCATAACTTGCTAGCCTGCCTCTCTGTCTTGGGCTGCCTGTAAGCATTTGCTTCTTGCCAGCTTTGTGGCAAAGCAGCTCTTTCAGACACCACAGATTTGCCATATTTTCTTGGTATGGGTGACGCGTAAACCTCAATTTGCTTAATGTTAAAAGCATACCTCAGAAAATTACAAAGAGTTTAAGAGCTAAGTTAATATCTCCCACCTTAAAACACTGCCAGGAGTTTATAGTCAATGCAGAAAATACCAAAGATGAAAACACTAAATGAGTCATTAATAACCTAAAAGAGAGGGGGAAATTCTTTGCTTAGAAAAAAATCCCTTCCGTCCTGAGACCCTGCAGCCTGAGAGGGTGCCAGGGCCCGCAACCACTCACGCCCTGTCTCCACGGTTACTTCCTGATTATTTTCACAGCTAAAATGCAACAACAAAAAGACAAATTGGAAAGGGACTCAATGATATGATTTACTTTCCTAAGAGAACTGAGTGAGCCCAGTTTACAACTCTTTTGAATCATCTTTTTTTCATGTTTCTGTAAAATGTTGAAATTCATCAAATGTTCCCTGGGGGTGAAATCAGTGTGTGTGATCTGTTTCTAGAACAGAAATTGATTAATTCACATCATGAAGTGTGACCCTCGCTCATGACTGCACAGAGGTCGCCTGCTGTGGAGGTTGCTCCTGTGTTCAGGTGTCGCTGTCATATAGACGCCTCCCTGGCCTCCTCATCCTCAGCAACACACAGCATCTCTCACCACCTCTGAATCAGGGTCCCCTGCTTGGCCACATGCAGGACTGTGTGAGGAGAGCATCCTGCCTTGCATCCCAGCTTGATTTAACCTCCCACAGAGCTCAAACTGCCAGGCAGAGGCCAGGCCTGTGGCTGAAGGGGAGCCCTGAGTGTACGGGCAGAGCAGGCTCTGTCCCGGGAAGCCAGAGAGTCAGGGCACAGTGCCTAGAAACTAGAAAACAGAGGCCTAGAAAACACAGAACAGAGATCCACATCTGCCCGCAAGTTCCGGAGACAGGAGGTGCAGGGCGGAGTGACAGGAGCCACCGGTGTGGACTCTGAGCAGCCACGGCCTACATGGGTGCCTGTCTGTAGGGCCCTGTTTGTAGGGCCGTGTGCTGCCTCTGTGCCCCGGAAAGGTCAGATCAGATAAAGGACATGGTGACTGGGAATCACAAAAGCGGAGGAAAAAAATACAGTCTTCCAAAAAAAATGCATATGCACTTCAGGATCAATCATCCAATGTGTGTGAGGATTTTAACAATAAATTTACTGAGACATCATAGGATTAACCCAAGTTACCTTTGGCCTCTACAATTACGAGGTGCTCAGAGCGGTGGCCGTGAGCTTCCGGACATTTGTTAGCACAGTGAGCTGCTGATCGGGTAACGTTGGTCCCTGAGGTTGCTGCACACGCATTTTCCACTTTTTCTCTAAACACCAGCAGTGTAGTGGGTTTGCTGTGATGTATGACATCCTCTAGATCCCCTAGAGTTACACTATCTGCTGGAAAATCATCATACTAGTTTTCTTTTCTTGAAGGGCACATACATTTTTTGACGGACTCTGCATTGTCTAAACACAACACTGTTTTTAAAGTACCTGATCACGTTGACGAGAGGTCTGCCTGGCGGGTCATGCTGAAGAAGGTAAAGGAAGTGAGGCGAACCTCTGGTCGGGGGTGAGGAGGAAGGGCTGGCAGAAAAGTGGCTTTGGGTTGTGAAGATCCATTGCCCTCTCACTGGAGCCTGGCGTGGTCCCTCCAGTCTTTCAGTCACCTTCCTTGGCTACTCCAGGGGCACGACAGAGACAGAGGAAGGAGACCCCAAGGCCTGTGTGTGTGTGGGTGGCTGGGAGGAGGCTGGAGAACCCATACGGGGCAGTGGGGTTTGTAGGGTTTGTGCCGCTTCATGCTGCGGCTGCTGCTCCATGAATGCATGGCAAAGTTGAAGGGTTGATATAGGCGAGTCTGAGACTTTGTTATGGACATGTTATAATCAGATCAATCATCCATATTTTATATATATATCATATAGGGCTCATCTGAGACAGGTGCCCTCGGAATGGGAGGGCTCTCATCCTGGGAGACAGAAGCAGGTGTGAGCTCAGCACGGGCTTGCAACTCACGGGAGATGCAGTTCGTGGTCCTTCTGCAGCCTCCACAAGTCATCCCTCCCGGCATCCAGACTTGTGTTTGCTCTTCTTGGGTCGATGGAGGCCTGTGAGTTGCTTTAACCAACAGAGTATTTCTGGGGTGAGCCAAGGCCTGCTGCAGACTCCAGCTTGATGAAGGTTTGGCACTTTGTGACTGAGCATTGTTAGGAACCTTTAGTCATCATGTGACAAATCTGGATCCTCTGCAGGAGAGAACACAAGGTGAGGTGCTGAGGAGAGGGAAAAGCTCTGAGCTTCCACAGAGGACACAAAAGAACCCAGTCAGCTATCAGAGCTGAAGCTGCAGGACCCCTGTGCCCAATGAGCATCTCTGCATGTTCCCTGCTATTTGAAGCCCCAGGTTATGAATATGAAGTCTTCTTGCATGTCCCAAGCCCAGCAGACACCACGTGGAATGGACACAGCCATCTTCCTCGGTGCTCTTTCTGAGCATAGAATCACGAGTGCTACAAAAGTAGTTGTTGG
The DNA here is from genome assembly GCA_004027455.1 of Hydrochoerus hydrochaeris. NCBI lineage: Eukaryota > Metazoa > Chordata > Mammalia > Rodentia > Hydrochaeridae > Hydrochoerus > Hydrochoerus hydrochaeris. The sequence continues at coordinate 17,797 of PVLA01009024.1, forward strand.
CTTAGGCCAGGCATTATATTTTGGATAGTGAGCCTCTTGGCGACTGATAACCAAAATAAGTGGGATGTTTGCACTCCTTAGGAACCAAGGCTTCCTTGGTAGCTGCTGCACCCCTCCCTCTGGACCTCAGGCCCATGGGTCCTGTGAGAACTCATTCCACCAGCATCCGCATTTCACTTGTCAGTCACTGAGCCACAGCGCACCATTAGTTTCACATTCCTGCTTCCTGGTCTTCCCAATTGTGGAGAACAAAGGCTTGAATGCTTGGCAGGGTGTAATGGTCATTGTGTCCACTTGGCTGGGCAGTGGTGGCAAGCTGTTTGGTTAAATGCTATTCCGGACATTCCTGTGGAAGTGTTCTTCTGATGAGATGAGTGTTTACGCTGGTGGACTTTACGTAAAGCACATTACCCTTTGGCTGATGGAGAGGCCTCCTCATCTGATCAATGAAAGATTTCAACAGAGCAGAGACTGTTGTCCCCTTCCTGTCTTAGGCCATGCACAGAGGGATTTTGCCAGAAGACTGTTTTTGTTCTTAGAATTTGTCTCTCCCCTGCATCTCCAGCCTAGGGACCAAGACTCCACAATTGCATTAACAGGGTCCTCCAAGTGACCCTCTTGCTTTCTGTATGCGCCTTCTGTCAGCTCTCTTTCTCCGAAAGCCCTACCCAGTACAGCCAGTATGGCTTTCTTGCACGTGTCCTTCATGCTTTTGAACTGAAAAAACTCAAGGTCCTCTGAGCTGGGCAAGTAGTAAAGGACTCTATTACATGTATAAGGACAATGGCTGAATTGAAAACTTGGCCCCGTTACCTTTCCGGCTCTGTTTCTCTGTGACCTTGGTGAAAACAGTCAACCTTCCTGGGTCTCTGTTTCATTATGACTGTAGCTCTACAAAACTTCACTAGTATAAATATGGTTGTTAGTATAGAAACAAAGGGCCATTGTTACTGGGATAATGAGTGCTCACTTATGGCCCAGGTGGGAATTATGATATGCTTTTAAAAAAAAGTTTAAAACATGAGTATATTTTGCATTTCTTTCTGAAGTTTAAGTTATATCAGCTGACTAGTGTTGAATTCTTGGAAGTGACAACACTTAGTCAATTATCCAACAATATTAACTGCACACCTGTTCACCTTGACCTTTTTACTGCTTGGTCTCAGAGCCTGTAAAATTATAGTTTGCTCAATTTGCCTTCGTAATACATTGGTTGCTTTTAATAATACATTTCTCCCAGGTGTCGAGTGTACTAGGGAGAAAGGCCACGAGTGACGTGAAGAGAAACCAAAGAGCTTCCCTGTTACGTGAGAGACCTGGTCACCCAGAGGCGATGCCCTGAGCCTGGGGCCTCTGTGCTTTCTGGTGTTACTGCATGTTTGCCAGAGCAGTCAGGGCCCTTGTGCCCTGTGGGAGGTGAGGAGGAGTCTGGGGGTTCTGTGCCCCAGAGCTGCATTTCCTGTCATTGAGAGCCTACTACAGATTCAGGTTCAGGCCGCTGTTATAACAAAGCAGCTGTGACCCAGCACCTGTGAGTAAAGGACTTCTCCAGAACGATACAGGCACAGACACTGTAGTTAACACTTCTAAACTCTTCAGTTCCTCAGTGGACCCCTGTGCATTTGCTGGCCCAGTCTTGGGACAAACCCTGAGGGCACGTGAGTTGCTGCTGGTCTGTGTGGAGTTTGGGAACCACAGAGACTGGGGACTAGAAGGGTGTGACCTTGGAGACTGTGGGCTTAGTGGTTTTTACACGTCACTTTAGTAGAAGAGCCTTTTTGTTCCAAGGACACACAGAAGATGACGTAGATGGCAGTGTGTGTGTGTGTGTGTGTGTGTGTGTACGTGTGTGTGGGAATTCGCTGAGGAGCGGGAATAAGGACCAGTTCATCCTGAGTGGCCCTGGAACCCTTGCAGAGACTCCAAGAGAACCAGTGGTGTGGTCCAGCCTTTTGCTTTTACACATGAGGAAACTGAGGCCAGGACCTGGGAGCATTCCCCATGAGCATGCGGCAGGGAGGGGCATCCTGGGAGTATCTCCTCGGGAGGATTATCCCTGCAGGTGTTCCCCACCCACTATTCTGCTTTCCCCAGGTCTCGTGGCAGTTCTGCACCTTAGCTCGTCGGTCCTGTTGTGTGTTATGGTGGGCTGCTTCCCATAATCCCATTGGAAAAGTTGTGTCCTCATGTCTTCTCCAGTGTGCTTTTTGTTAGGCATTGGGTGCCCCAGATTCTAGCCTTGACTTCCTGGTGTGTAGCTCTGTGGTGCTGGGGAAGCTCCTTTCTCCTACTGGCCCACAGTTCCCTAGTCTGGAAAATGGTGATCCTCACATCTGGGATGTGTGTCATATCAGTTGCTGCTGTTACAAGTGACCACAAACATGGTGGCATCAAACAAGGAAAGAATATTATCTCATAGTTCAGAAGGATAGAGACCTGAGATTAGTTCCCTGAGGTTCAGATCAGGGCGCTGGCAGGCCCATCCTCCTTCCCAACGCTCTGGAGAAGAATCTGTCTTGTTTCACTCAGCTTTTGGGAGCTGCCAACATCTTGGTCCCTGCCTCTATCACTCTGGTCTCCATCTCTACTGACATACCACGCCTTCTCTTCTGTGCATGTCAGACCTCCTCTGCCTCCCTCTTTTAAGGACCCTTCTGACTGTATTTAGGGCCTACATGGTAATCCAGGATAATTTTCCCCACTTAAGATCATGAAGCATACTTGCTTTGGTAGTTAACTGATTGCATCAACTTAAGTAAGAACTACCTGACTAAATTGGCTCAGCATATTTCTGGGTATGGAAGACCCACCACGGAGAGGACTGTTGCCAAAATGATATAAAAGGGGAACAAGAAGAAAGCCCTGCTTCTCTTTCTTTGGAGGAGCTCTAGTCCTCACCTTCCATCTTGGATGTCATCTCTGGCTCTCAGAGCAGACCCTCCAGCCACCTGATATGGACTCATATGGGACACTGCAGTGAGCACCAGACTTTGACTGGACCCTGTGGACCTTCAGCACAGGAAGATCTTCTGCACTCTTCCACATCTGACTCTGTGGGCAGGCACTGTAAGCTGATCTTGTAGATTCTCATATATTTGTATATCTGGCACTGAATCTGCTTCTTTAGTAAGCACTGACTGACACACCTGCAAAGCCTTTGCTATGAAAGGCAATATTTATAGATCCCCTAGATGCAGACCTAATCTATTTGGGGATCATTATTCAGACCTCCACACCTGTCAATCTTAAGGTGTTGTGACACTTAGGGAAACACCATATATGCGGAAATGCATATCTAATACCAAAGTGCTAGCCAAGATATCAGGGTGTTGCTGCATGAATGATATGTATCTCAGTTGTGGAATATACATATATACATTAACAGGGAATAACAAAAAGAAAGAAAGAGAGACAGTAAGACAACGAGAGAGAGAAAGAGAGAAAGACAGAGAGAAACAATACAATTAACTAGGATTTATGGAAGCCAAATTAGAGATATTAATTTTCTAAAGTCAATCAAATACATACTGTGTACCAGGGCTCTCCTGAACTCCATCAGTAAATGAAGCAGGTAAGACCCCAGTCTTATGGAACTTACGGAGTGTAGAGTCTGCAGAGAGGAGTTTATCAATATCTATGCTCCTTT